>RJJA01000162.1:0-125551 GCA_003724045.1 Lepidurus arcticus
ATCGCAGGGAATGAGGCAGCAGATGCGGCGGCGAAGATAGGAAAAAACTCCAACCAAAAAGAATTAAGAGCCCTCACAATAAGTCACGAAATCTCGGCTATATTCAAACAGAAATTAGAGCAAAAAATTCTACAGAGATTAAAAAACTGTTCGCCTCAAAAATTTGTACAAGCCGCTACAAACATTAGGTCAGCGCCCTGCATAAAAACAGGAAAGTAGCAGTAGCACTCTTTCGACTGAGATGTGGACATGCGAAAACAGGGGTATGGATGCACAGGTTTAAATTTAAAAGAAATAGCTCTTGCGATGGGTGTGGAGAAAGGGACGATACGGTGGATCATAAGATCATGGAATGTCTATTCTATTCAATAGAACGAGAATTTTTAAAAGACAAAATGAATAAAGAAGGTATCAAATTCAAGGTCGAAAACGTACTGGGTTTTGGTAATATGACAGTACATAAGCAATTCCTAGCTCAGTCCTTCTTAGTGGACTATATAAAAGTCGCAGGACTAGTCGACAAATTATAAGCAATTGAACGGTGGAGGTCTAGATTCTATCCTATTCCACCATCAGGCACTTTCATATACACGCCCAATCCAATAAGATAATGTAAATTCGTGATTGGACCAAGGAAACCAGCAACAGAAAAGAACAAAATAGCGACACCTATTGTGAATGCTGCAGACAACGATGCGACGACTTTTCGCCTGTCGTCTATAACAATCAGTGCTTCGGAGCTTCCCAAAAAGATCCCGATCCGATCATTTGATCGGATCGGATCGTTGGTATGTCATAAAGAGCGTGGATCGTATCTTTTTTTAAAGGAAAATTTACCGATCAATTGAGGCCATCTAGCGGCCGCTGCTAGTATCCAATGTTACAAGTACAACGTGCTCTAGTCCTTTCATTTGGTATGGGAACATTTATGGGAACATTAAAAAGATGTTTAAAAAGAAGTGTACCAATCTTCGTATGACATTTTTCTTGGATTGAAATTATCCCGTGCAAGCAAAGCGGAAATACTATGTTTAATAAAAAAGCACAGTTTATTACAGGCTTTATTTTGGTAAGTTTTGGTAAGTGATTTGGGTATAGCTGTTTTTTTTTTTTTAATTTAAAGCAGGCGTAGGCTTGAAAGCCTGTTGCCAAACTATGTATTTGTCACATCCTTGCAAGATATATAGCTGTTTCAAGTATGGAGCTTATTACAAGAGTAAAATTCCTGGTTGGTCACTATTTTTACTTTTTTTCAGTATATACATTTCAAATAGCAAATTTTACAATTTAGTTCAGGTATATTTAGCGCTATAGTTACATAGGTATGATTGTTTTTAAAGGATTGGATCTTTTTAATCGGATAGGATCGGATCGGCAAAAAATGCGAATGATCGGCAAGGATCAAAGATCCAACGAAAAAAAAGATCCAAAGCACTGATAACAACACGAAGAAGTCGATGCTTGTTGAATAGACAATCCATAAATCGCTTCGGTTCGTCGTGTAAAGTTTTGTTCGAAAAACGAATCAAAAGGCAACAAAGCCATTGAAAGGAAAAGAAACTTTAATGAACGAAAACGTGTCCATGCCCGTGTAGGTGTATATAATTTACCCTCAGGTGATATAGCCACACCCCACAAACTTGATTTCTCTTTCTGCGTAGTTTTTAGTTGCAGAATTAATGAAGCGTCATTAAAATCAGATGGCTTTTCGCGATGCCCCACATACTCCACCGAAAACACACGGATCCTCATCCTCCTTGGAGTTTTTTGTTTGTTTTTCTTCTCTTTTTCTTCTATTTTGGGGAGGGGACAGCGGTAGAGTGAAACTATAGGATGTAGGAAAATAATTTTTCGCAGACCTGATATAGCTTTTATTGCAGATTACAGAATTGTTAACGTGAGAAAGGCAAGGGCTAGAAACAAGACGATTAAAGGCAATTTCCCAAAGCTGAGGAATTTTTTCTTTGAAGAATTTGTCGTGCTTGTCCGTAGGGGTAGTTTTGGCCCATTTTCCCTGGAAACTTTGGAAACGTTTCACTGCCTTGACAAGCAAGCTGTTTTAATATTAAAATGGAAAAGGTGTGGCCCGTTCACTTTTGTTTTCCTCCATAGATTTGACACGATTTTCCACCGAATCGAAGCCAATGTCGAGATAACCATAAAGCCGCTCTATTATATCTCCCTCTCGCATCTCTCTAGGTTAACAAGTCTTGAAAAATCGAACATTTAGGGGAACTTTCCACTTAAACGAGAGCCTAACCAGACCGTGAAAACACTGATTAATTATACGTTAAATCGCAATTCTATTTCCTTCTTTGTTCTCCGCGAGTTCGCCGAGTCATTAGCTTACTTTGTCCAACGAAAAGCTAAAGGGAAACTTTTGAACCAGTGCAAAGACGTAGTGTAATTATTTAAAGTAGTTCGTTCAAGCCTTGTGAGCAAAAAAAAAGAGCGAAACCCGGAAGCGAGTTGAAAGAATTTTCAACACATAATTCGGTTAGAAACGCCTTCTTGTCTGACACAAACATCTCTTGCAACATGATTGACTTGTTTACGCAATTTGTTCAATTGTCAGTTTTGTAAAAAAAACGCAGTTTTGTAGCCTTTTTACTGTAATTTCGTGGTAGGTTAACCTCTATAGAAACGTCTCGTTGGATTGAAGGGATTTCGTTAAAATTTCGCTTAATATTGATATATGTGAACTCGTTTTTATTAAGCTACATTTAATTTAAAATAAGTAAACTCTGACCTAAACGAATTCGACATTGTATTCAACCAATTTTATTTTACCAATAATCAAACCAAAAGCACTGAAAATCTATTTTGAGGTTCAAAACGGTTGTGATTTGGATGTAATTAGGTATTTCTGCACGGTTACCTAACCTACTCTTGCAAAAAATTACGCAGAGATTTCTACCAGAAATTTTGGAGTGTGCCAATCTATGTAGATCCTATAAACTACTTCTTGTGTTGGCCACCAGGACGTGGAAAATCCAAGAAAGTGAAATCCTGCTAGTAAAGTGGAATTCCCGCACTTGTCCCTGTAATTAGAAATTCTCACTTCCATGTACGTTAAGTTTAGTTCTTTTTTCAGCCCCAGAACGCATTATAGGTGTCTAAGTATAACAAAAGTTTCTGGTTCCCCACTTTCCCACCGGACCAGGTGGAAAACGCCGACTTCTAAGATAGGCACGAGTGAGGAGAATTCGTTCTACCACACATTTCTTTCGCAGCATGCGAGCTTAAAGCAATAACGAGTTATTAAAAACCGAAACTGCACAGTTTTCTCTTTATAATCTTCACCAAAATATCCATGTTTTCTTCTATCTTGTAATCTGAAGAGATGGAAATGCATGGAAATTAGAGCATGAACGAACTTGTGGATACAAGACTTTTACAGTTTGAATTGCTCCATGTGTCTTGGTGTATGTATATAGTATCCGTCGCGTCCTGGTCGCTTCGCCCAGCAAAACCAGCTTTCAGGTCTTATTTGCATATATGTCCAAGAGGATGGCTGGTCTCTTAATTTGGCTACAATGGGGGCAAGCAATAAAACGTTCGAAAAACGAATGAAAGTTATATAGAAAAAACAAACAAGAAAGTGCATAAGTAGACCATTCGCTTTTGCGTATCCTTGAGATTCTTTTTCGCACGAAGAAGGGGAGAAATCAATCGTGAAGCAATACCTGCTTATTATGACCATTCTCTGCTAATTTTGGACGTAATTCATTTTATCTCTTTTTGTTCCTTTTTAGAGTTGAATTGAGTTGTGCGAAGGTCTTGGCCGGCCCCTGTTGCGATTTTTGGGTTTGGCACAGAATTAAGAAGGCAAGGACGTATTCACTGTAGGAGAACAGTGAGCCTTTTGAAGTAAGCCTCTAATTTCGTTAAAACAATTGTAATAAAGATGTGACGAAATAGTTTTCTTAAACAGGTGTGGTTTTAGGTATCCAAACTGGCAAAATATAAATGGACCAATTTTCGCAACTTTCAGTTCTTGGTTTTGAAAGCCGACACTCATAAATTCCGACTAAGGTGATTATATAGCGTACGTCTGTCATACACGCCGGGTGAGTTTTGTTGATACTTGAGATTCAGGTGCTTTTTTCGAAGTTGCCTTGGAGCTGTGCCTGGCTTTCTTTCCGGAATGTCCAGAACTAGAACACTTTTTCTGGGATTTTTGCACGAGTCCCTTTTAAGCTTCTCAGTCTTATTACTTACCTGTAGACCTGTTCCAGTCAACGCCCTGTGCTTTCCGTCGCGGGGGGGGTGGAGGAATAAAAATAGAAAGAAAAAAGTGGAATAATTAGATCACCAAGCTTAAAACCCGTTGGCAGCAAGCCTTTCTTAACTTTCTCCCATCAGAATGATTCGCGCGCACATTTTCTCCTTGTCTAAATCAGTCTGGAGAAATATATAAATTTTAACCCTTTTTTTGATGGCATTCTTGGGGAAGGGTAATCAGCGATGATTATCGGTGGTGTGGTGAACTAGTAATACGCGCGTGAGCTACTCACGACCATCACGAGTCCCTGTCGGGTTGACTTTGCACAAATCAAGGTGAGGTGGAGGTTTTACACTATATGTGCGCGCACGCTCTAGTGCATTTTACAAGCAGGGGACAAAACGGTATTTACGCAATAACAAGGCTTGCTAAATTGCCCAGAAAAGAAGGTCGACTATAACGCCACTTCATAATCCGTTTCCGCCTTCCGATCACCAAGATTTTTTCACAAAGAACTAGATTCAATAGTTCAATTTCACATGAAAGAGGTTCAGAGTTCCTTGAAGAACTACAGATTTATTGTAGTGTATTCATGCTAAACACAAAACGTACGTAAACAGTACTAGTAAATTAAAAAGGAACAATTCAGTATTCAAACTGACAGATTTAGTTTCGTTAATGTAAAACGCTTGAAACATGTACGCCTTGAAGGAGTCTGAATGTAGGTTCTAAAAACTTTTTAAGTGACATAATGGAAAAAATCTTGTAAGAACCTTTGTGGCTTTAGACATTAGGGGAGAGGTGATAAGCAGCGTGAAAAGTCTAGTTCGAATCTGGACCACAAAAGGAGTTGATCTAAACATGACACCGTGACCATGGATACAAGGTAGAGTGGTTTAAATGTTGTCTCATGCCCCATATATTTTTTTAGTACGTGTCGTGTCACGTTCCACGTGAGACAATGATCAAAAAGCCTGTCGTTCATGAAACTAAAATCACAATAAAACTAAACATCCCTTTACCTCCTATATATGCACTGCAGACCGCCCTATAGCTTTGTGAGAATGTAGGTTACGTGGACTTTTCTTTTCGAGTTTGTCAAGTCAAGTTTGTCGTAAAAAAGCTTTCCAGCGTGATTCTCTAATGTTGTGTATCGACGCGGCCGAATAGGTAGCGGATATAGTGTTTATTCTAATAATAGTCCACTGAGCTAGGTTACAGGAGTGACAGAGGAACAATAAGATAGTAGGATTTAGTATGCGAGGTTGAGTCTATATAGCTCTAGCAAATCAGAACTGTCAGACCCTCCTTGGAGTAAGAATAACGTATGGACTTGACTGAACTATAAAACTTAGCTGAAATTTAACTTCACTGAATCTGAACTTAACTAAATATACAACTAAACTAAAGATTAGAGTCTGTATTGGGCTTTTATACAAAAGGTATAGCACTATATTATACCGGGAACAACACGGGTGACAGTAAAGTTATTGAATAAAAACAAGGTAATAAATAATATGAGACTGAAAAAGCATGATTCGAAAAATATACGACTACAAAGGAAGGTCTTAGTTTTCTTTGTTACAATTCGACAACCAGAAGTGTCAGCCGATATATAACGCCAATACAAAGACCCCCCCCCCCCCAATAAAAAATAAAAAAAAGTTCAGTACTTATCTAGCCTGAATTACTTGCTTAATGAGATGTATATTGCGTATGTGGCTATTTCGCGCCAAGAGAAAACGTTTTTCTTTTTGCCAATTGCCACATTCGCTTTCACAACGAAACCATTTTTGGCTAAGGAAGTGTGAGTATGGAAGCGGGACAAAACTAAAAAGGTTGCGTGTTTCCAACGGGTTTTTTTTTAGAAATGTCAACCGATAGATTTCTATTAGCGGTTTATACCAGAAGTAGCTTAAGGATTTGACCGAAGGGTAACCAGAAAGCGCGAGAACCGGTCACTTTACAGTGTTTTTTTTTCTGTTCGCACTGTTACAAGTATTCTAGTAAAAGGGTGGAACTTAACAGTAGAGGCTACGCGCTTCGGTAAAGGGGGCGTGGGTGAGAGTTTCTTATAAAGTAAGAAACTCGAGTCCAGAGTCTCCACTACCACTTCAGCATCTCTGAGAAGTCGGTTAGAGCAAAGGATTAGCGGGAAAAAGTTAGTTTTTGTTTCCAATCGCATTCTGGGTGTTTAAAAGAACCGAGCGTTTTCAGAAACAGAGCAGTCGCTTAACACATTCGGTGGTGTAAACAACTTGTCTTGTCTTGGATTGTAATAACCGATCCCAAGATGAGGTTCTACACATTCATTGGCCTAACAGTGTGGCTTTCGGTAGGATCCCAGGCCATTCAGTCACAATCTGCGAGTGAATCCAAACAGCGCAGTGCTAACCCAGCGCCGGTCGTAGCCGCGCCGAATCGTCGGTACGGGGCGCCTCCTGAAGATGATTTCCCGATTCACCCGCCACAGCAGTTTGTTTCGTTCCTGGACAACCAATTCCAAGGAGGGTGGGAAGACGAGTACCAGCAACAAGCACGACCTTTGCCTGCTCCAGTGCCGGTACCAGCACCGGCTCCCGTGCAGCAACAAAATCGGCAAATACCTCCTCAAAAGCAACAGCAGTCAAACCAACCCCATCACTACCAAGGTCCCCACGACGGGTTCGAATCTTTGGAACAAGAATATTCGCAAGACTATTCGTATTGCCCTCAAATTGGAGGAGTTGAAAGCTATTGCCGACCCTTAACGGAGTGCGCTGTTTGGTACGACGATATCCTTAAGACATACGACGCCGATTGTCATTTGGATGACGGTAGCATTGGCGTCTGCTGTCCAAACCTTCCGATCAATGGTAAACTCAGACAGATTTTTTAAAAAAAAAGAAATGTAATTTTTTGGTAATTTAGTCAGTTTTTTAAGAACCTTTTAACCTTTTGTAACCTTTAATAACCTTTTAAGTACCAAAATTATATTCAACTTAGCCCAGGTTGCAAATTTTTCTGTAAATTCTGTTTCGTTCTGTTTCGTTAAATTTTGTTTCGAAGCTATTTTTATGTTTATGTTCAATGTTACTCCTCTCTGTTGGAGTTAAGGATAAAATCTAATTTCCGGCTTTTTTTGTTGCTTTTAAAGGAAAACCGGGACTTCCTGTTCAGGTTCTGGCTAAACGTCCTAATTTGCCATATCCGTTGAGTAAACAAGACTTGAACCTGGGCGCTGAGCACGGTTTGGCTCAAGTCAACCGAATGAATGAGATGGAACGCATGCTGCGAAGCAGAAACGTCATTGTCCAGCGTAACACGGCTGCCTACGGACACTTTCTGTTCTTCCAAGCCAACACCGCGACCATCCAGAGAGGTCGGAATGGTCTCGCGGTAGTAGAAAGCACCAGGGAACTGGGCCGAAGGTAAAAATTTCAAAGAAAACCCCGTACAAAAAAGAGGATAAAAGTAACTTAATATATCATCTGGAACAAGCTTCTGATTTGACTGTATTTCCTTCTCTTTTTTGCTTCGTTTTCTCCTACTTGACCTCGTTGATGGCCTCCGGATTGAATGCAACGTGTGTGTTGGTTTTTTTAATAATACTTTCGAATTTTCGTTGGATTCAATCAAATAGATTCCAACTGACCCCGGAGCAAGCCGGAGTGGGTTTATCCGCATACAGTGTCACTGGCACAGTTCTAGGAAATACCTGCCTGCCCAGACCTGTTTGCCGACCCGAAACGCAACAATTCCGCACAATTGATGGATCCTGTAACAACCTGGGCAATACTGGCGTAGCTAGCAGTGGCACCCCGTTTATACGCATGCTTCCTCCCGCCTACGCGGATGGTAATACTTATTGTAGTCCTTTACTATCTTTTCCACTACCTTTTTACTATCTTTTTTAGTATTTTACTACTTTTTACATTTCGTTTTTTAATATCTTTTTACTATATTTTTTAGTATTTTACTATTTCTGACATTTCGTTTTTTAACCCTTTTTAGCATTTACTACTTTTCACATTTCGTTTTTTAAATATATTCTTAGAACTTTCTATACTATTTTTCAGAGTAGCTGGTAACTTTCTTCTTTCTCCTTGACAGGTGTTTGGGCACCGCGAAGAGCTCGTGATGGTGCTGCGTTACCTTCACCGCGTCTAGTTTCCATTTCCGTCGTCCCTGACATTGACAATCCCAGCGAAACTGAAACGTTATGGGTTATGCAGTTTGGACAGTTCATCGACCACGATATGACGTCTATTCCCATCTTCCGTAACGGTAAAAATAGTCTGACACTCTAGATGGTTTTCAAGAAAATATTTTTTGGGGGGGAAATATATTTAATTCAGCGGCCAATGGAAGTTCTGGAATCGAGTGCTGCAACCCCCAGGGACACAATTTGGCCAACGATATGTTGCATCCAGCCTGTCTTTCCATCCCCATTCCCAATGACGATCCGTTTTTCGCCCAACATAGACAGTCATGCATGAATTTCGTGCGTTCCATGCCGGCACCACGTTTGGATTGCAGCTTCGGCCATGGGGAACAGGTAAAATCCAGCAGTTGTCCAGCAGCTATTTTTTTAGGAACTTTTTCGCCCCATTTAAGTTTTCCTTCCCCAAAATCCACTTTCCTTCCCCAAATTAGAAAACGTACTAAAGTTTCCCTTTCATCTTTTTGTTTTATAGTCTTCGCTTTCTTTATTGTGGATCGTTCTCATTATCGTAGTTGTATTTTATTTTGAATGTTATTTGGCGTTTTTCGTTTTTAATGTATTATTCAGCTAATTTATTAAGCCATTTTGGTATTCCTTAGATGAACCAGTTGACGCATTATCTGGACAGTTCTAACATCTACGGTTCCAGTAATGATGAAGCGCGCATGGTCAGAAGTTTCCGCGATGGCAGATTAAATGTAACACTTCGTAACGGTCACACTATTTTCCGCGATTTGCTACCGGCTGATCCGAATCCTGAACAAGAGTGCCGCAACAATGGCTCCCATGATCCTTTCCGTCGCGAAGAAATCCAGTGTTTCAAAGCAGGTTCGTAGCGAGACCCGTTTTGTCCTGCGCTTTTCGAGTAATCCGTTTTGTTTTTTATTTTCACGTTACTTGACGCGTATCAGGAGACAGTCGTGTGAACCAACATCCCACTTTGGCCGTGACGCACACTGTTTTCCTTCGCGAGCACAACAGGGTAGCTGCGGCATTCCAACAGTTGAATCCTCATTGGAATGACGAGCGGATTTACCAGGAGGCCCGGCGATTTGTAACGGCCCAAATGCAACACATCACGTACAATGAATGGCTGCCTGTAATTCTAGGTAAATTCTTTAGAATTCTTTTTTAATACTGCCTTTATATTTCAGCGCTGACCTAAATGTTCTCTTTTGCTTGTTTTGCTTCTCTTGTCTACTTTTGTGGACCCATTTAGGAAGAGAAACGATGCAGAAACTTGGTATGCTTCCTTTGCAATACGGATTTAGCCGTGACTACGATGAAAATATTAACCCTACGCTCTACAACGAGTTTGCGACAGCAGCCTTCCGTTTTGGACACTCCTTGGTGCAAGGACAGGTTCAGTAAGTCTGCCCTACTTTTTTTAATACTAAGCTTGTTATAATTTGGGTTTCCCCCCCTAATTTTTACAGTCTAATGAACAAGAAGCGCAAGACAGAGTCGACTATTTTGCTTAGACGGCACTTTTTCAAAACCTTGGTCGTGTACACGCCGGGCAATTTGGACCGGTTCTTAATTGGTTTGGCAACTCAACCCATCCAGAATTTTGACAACTACGTCTCCGAAGAGGTAAAGTTTGCATGCTTCAAAGAGGAATAGAGTATAAATTATGACTTTTTTACGTTTCTGTAGCTTACCAACCATCTGTTTGAAGAACCTGGCAGACCTTTTGGTCTCGATTTGGTTTCTCTGAATCTTCAACGCGGAAGAGACCACGGTTTACCGGGTTATAACTTCTACCGTGAAATCTGTGGACTTCCTCGAGCGCGTCAATTTGAGGATTTTGCTGACGTCATTGCTGAACCGGTAAAGAAACACCTGTCATGCGAGATGATTTGCAGCTAAGATTCGTCTTCTATTTCCAGATTATTAAGCGATTCCAATTGCTGTATCGTCATGTGGATGACGTGGATTTGTTTATTGGTGGACTTTCGGAAAGACGGGTCAAGGGCGCTTTGATGGGTCCCACTTTCTTGTGTATCAACGCAGAGCAGTTTGCACGAACCAAACGTGGTGATCGATTCTTCTACGATTTAGGCGGCCAACCAAACTCGTTTAGCGAAAGTAAATTAGTCATTTTAAAATCCTATTTGGATTTCTGATCTTACAAGGCAATTATGATCTCTTGCGTTCAATTATAGTTCAACTGCGCGAAATCCGTAAGACCAGTTTGTCGAGATTGGTTTGCGATAACAGTGATGTTCATAAAATGCAGCCGTTGTCATTCCGCAGTCCATCTGACACGTAAGACGAGTTTTATTTTAATCTTAATTTGTATCATTTGTGTGTGAAACTTGAATTGAATCTTTTCTTTTTTATCAGGAATCCTGTGGTTGAATGTGATGACTTGGCTATCCCTCGGCCAAATCTTGCTGCTTGGCAAGAACGTCAAAATGCCGGTGCAGGCAATGGGGGTGGAGGTTATTAGAACTAACTAAGTTTAGTTTACAAAGAAAATGTGGATGTATAGCAAACTGCTGGTGTTGCAGGATGTGTTTTGTATTTAACTTTAGATACGCAATTGCCTTGTAAAGTTACGTAATCTTGCGTAATCTCCCTAGCTTATTATCTCTCCATGGGTTCCTACTTTAACATTCAACATTTTAAAGACATAATGTTATGGGTCTTATGAGGCCTGCGGGTTTATTTTCGAAATTTATTTAGCATGATTATATGACAAATGTTGTTGGGTTCTGCCACCAAAGCATAGCAGGTGCCTGTGAAACCATGCAGCCAATGTCTAGCCAGCCAATACAAAAAATGGCGTATTAAAGTAACCATTTGTCTTACTTATATGAATTGAAGGATTTCCGAATTTGAACACCCGAGCGAAAGTTGTACCGATGCCGTATCCGCGAATCTTGGTTTCGAATTCCAGCAAGCTAACCCGTTTGTTGATTCATGTTGAATGGAAAGTGACATTTTATAATTTTCGTGTATACAAGATAAATATAAGCGTATGTCCGAGTGGATAAGGCGCAGGTCTTGTGATTGGGAGGTCGTAGGTTCGAATCCCGGTCGAGGTAACTTATTTAGTAAAGAAACGAAATATGAAATGGCTAACTTTTTCTATACCTTATGCATTCCCGGCAAGGTTCCTATACCCATATTCGATATTGTGAAGCTTCGGCATCACGAACTCGAATATCGGGGATAGGAAACCGAGCAGGGGAGTTGGGAACAGGGGAAGGGGCGAGGCTCTCAATTTTTGACGACTTTTTGAAAGGACCTTTTAGAAGGAGTTTAAATTTTTAGAAATCGAACAATAGATGGAACACAATCAACATACATTGTAGACAGCTTACTTCATATGTTGGATTTATAGAAGTTTCAACGCAGTACCCATATAGGCGTATGACCGAGTGGATAAGACACAGGACTTGTGATCGCAAGGTCGCAGGTTCCATCCCCGGTCGCGGCGCTTTATTTCGTGAAAAAACGAAAATAAAATGGCTTCCTCTCTCTCGGATGCCTTCCCGGCGAGGTTGCTATTCCAATATTCGAAATTGTGTTGCTTCGGCAGCATGAGCTCGAATATCGGGAATTGGAAACCGAGCAGGGGAAGGCGCGAGGCTCTCATTTTTCGACTTTCCAAGGGGACCCCCTTGATACAACGTTATTCCTTATGGAGAAAAGCCCTGAAAAAGCTTTCCCAGCTCGAAAAGGAGACACGCCCACTTTTTGGCCGAATCCACCAATAGGATTCGTCCTTTTTTGGTAGGCCCCACACCTTTCAGCGGATTTTTTGAAAAATCACGCAAAAATGTTAAAAATTCCGGCTTTTATCAAAAAAATTACACACCTTGAAATAAAAAGGAAGTGTTTTGAAACTAGTTTTTACGAGAAACCTTCTGGGTACAACAAATAAGGAATACTGGGGAATACAAAGCGTATTCAAAATAAGTGGGGAATACAAAACGTCTTATTTGCATAATTTTCGAATCTTATTTTGGAGCTACGAAAATTCACAGAACAAAATTTCAATAGATTTTGGAAACAGAACGGCATAGCAATGTTTGGGAGGAAGTTTCATGAAAAGCGAGGAAAAACAATCGTTACAATTCTACTCAATTCTCAATTACAATAAGACATAAAATCGAACTTATTAGCTGCTATGTTGAACATCGGGAGCCTTCCATTGTGTCAATCTTCAATGAAAGTTCAACAGCCACAGTTGGAAGGGTTAATAATTGAAGCGTAATGTATATACAACCACCAGAACGTGATGAAAGTAGCAAGAAATCTTATTTAGGGTCGTTAAATAGTCTTCTCCTCTTTCGGCATGCCAAGAAAGCCAGAAACGTTAAATACCTACGGTAAATACATTAGGTCTGATATTCATAAAACAAATGGCAGATACATACATTACATGCATTAAGATACATTACATACATTACATACATACATTAAGAAATCGGTGCAGCTACGGATTTGGCACAACTATACTTCCAGCTTTAAAAGTTCACAATCCAATAACTATAACCTTGATCGTGGTAAAATCTTGGCCGTAGACAGAAGAATAATTCGGCAGACGAGCGAAATGTAACCAACATTTTCTGGAGCTAATGGTTGAAGAAATTTCTGTTCATTGGCTATAACCCTACAGATTCAAACAAAATCGTATTGTTAATTACGTCATAAAAAGGAAGACAAGCAGCGATGTAAGGAGGTCTGTCCTCATATTATTTTGTATCTATTCAGTTATATTTAATTAACATTTTAAACAATCTTTCAAAATCCCATACATACCTCTTCCACGTGGCACGCCATGTTTTCATTCAGCTTCATTTCCATAACAGGCAAACGCAAAACTACGCCACAAATTAAAGATGTCTCTCCTAAAAAAACAATAACAGTCATATTAATTGCGAACTCGAACATGTATATGACAAGAATAACTCAAGCGGCATCTTGTTTGGACTTGTATAGCCTAAATTTAAGAAAACCGTCCGTTTTAAACCAAACACCGCACTCAAAACACACCCAAACTCTACAAATGAAGCTAAATTAAGTATATGGATAAACATGAACGTTGTATGTGAACTATAAATAGGGTAAGATATACAAATTTACCTAAAAACAAACTATTCAACAGTTAATCGTGACAACAATTTCATCCCATAAATGTTAAACGTTCGGCTGCGCGAGACAGACTGAGCCACTGAGGCGAAGCGACAAGCGAGATCTCAAGCTGTCGGAGCGCCTCTTGCGGCCTTTTCAGTTGCACGCACAATTCAAATCAGATGGAACTCTCAATTTTTTTAGTCCCCTTATTTTTAGAGTCCCCCTTATTTTTAGAGTCCCCTTATGTTGGCATTATATCTTGGCACGATTGGCACTATAATTCATGGGTTATCCGGAGTCAGGGAAGTTAAATTCAATTAATAAGTTTTTGCCCGCCTGCGGTTCGTTATCCATTGCTTAGACCTACAAAAACCTCTTCCGCTTTTCGCTGTCTACGAACACGTAACTTACGGTGTTTTGCCAAGTTGAACATGAAAATGTTTGCAGTACCCGTAAGAGCCTTATCTAGTAAATGCATAACAATAATTTTGAATTGTTTTTAGGCTTTCCGTCGTTTTGCTATTATAAACATCAGACATCTGTCCAACAATACGGCAGCTGGACCATCCACAAAACAATCCCCATCCCCGCCAAAACCATCCGATTCTACACCCCGTAAACCCGAAGTCAAAGGTAACTTAAGTTAAATTAAAAATACCTGTTAAGCGAGTAAATTTTTTTTTTTACTTATTTATTCAGTGGGACCTGGAGCCTCTAAAGATGGAGATTATAAGAATCCAGAGTACTACACCTATGATGCATTTAGCTTTGCTAATCTGGAGTTAGAAATGATGAAATACAGAATGCCCCAACCATCCCCCAAAAACTAGAGCAACACAAGAGCGAGCTAGTATATCACTGCACTGTAAAAAGACTAAAAAAATATTACTCAGACAATACATTAGTAAAAAGCGGCTCACACTTTCCCTAATTCTTCTTTTTAATTGGCTCTGTTTTTAAAACCTGGGCTGACCAGTGCCGAGTTGCTAACATAAAAGCTACAGTGACCCAAGCCACGGTTTGCAGTAGAATAAAAACCGTTCTCCAACTATATATCTGTGCGATGTAACTGAAGGGAAGTCCAGACAGAATCGCTCCTACATTGGCTGCCAATGCCGCGATGGCATGAGCGGTTCCACTCAGGTGCGAGGGATAAGATTCCGAGGCTACAATACCAAAAATGGCTATGCAACCATACAAACCAACTCCCAAAAGAAATCCCAAGCTTGTAATCACAGCCTTCAATATAAAATATTAATAATAATCTTAAAAAAACAACTCGTCTAAGAATATATTACCTGTGAAGATTGGTCTGAAAGAAATGTTGTAAGCAAAGCTAAGGAAACAGCGACCGTTACCATAAATCCTGATGCTGCCCACATGCGAGGGTTCCCTGGAGCTTTTCCGGAATGCTAGAAAGGGATGTCAGTTTTAGCACACATTAATTATTCTAACTTGAGAAATCGATCGATGTACTTGTTTGACTAGCATATCTGTAATAAAACCAGCTCCAATCCCTCCAATAAAGCCCCCCGTTTCCACGGAACTAACGAAAGCACTTCCTAGAATAACATTTAAAAGATTAACATTCACTTCGAATTTTTGCTTTCCTACCCAAGAAGGGTGTGTGCCCAAGGTCTTCAATCAAATACATTTGTCCCCAATCTGCAACACTTGTTCGAGCGGCAAAAACGACTAAGTAGCACCCGGAGACTAGCCACATAAAACGAGACTTGACTAAGTCTTTCCAAGTTAGACTAGAATTATTATTTTTGGCTTTGTCTAATAAACCCACACAATTATAACTAACTTTAAAAAAAGGATTTTTTTTTTTACTTTGAACTTGCGACGACGCGCTTCGTATTAAATCACCGGGTTGCGGATTGTCCCTGACGAAAACCAACACCAACAGGCTAAAGACCAAAGAAACTCCACCTAATAAAAAAAACTCCATCAGTATTTGCCATTTGGTTGGAAACAAACTAAATAGCGGTACCTGCAACAGTAACACTTGTCTTCCAGCCATAGCTCGATATGAGCCAGGCTGCTACAAACGGTCCTATGGAACCTGCCACGTTGGAAGATGCAGAAAGAGCACTCCAAAAGGTCCCAAACTGCTCCGGACTAAACCACTATAAACCACATTATTATAATGATTTTTTTTACTATTTGAAATTGACAGAAATGTTACATTTTTTAAAAGTTTGGCGCAGGCAGGCCATCCTGCTCCTTGGGCAAAACCATTAAAAAACCAGCAAATGAGAAACAGTGGCAAAGATTCGCTAAATGAGAAACACACGGTAGTAGCACCGCTCAAGAATAAACCTTTAAGAATAGAAAGACTTCATTATTTAAATTGGAATTGTAGTAGAATTGTTCAAACTATCCTACCTGAGAAAAAGAGCCATCGCGCGCTGATTTTGTCCGACAAAACTCCTCCCCAGAACTTGCTAATAGCATAGGCGGTATTTTGGCTGCTGGCGATGGACCCTACGACGTGACATGTAGATTAGTATATTCGAATGGTGTACAGTACATAGATTTTATATTACCTGCTCCGCTTTTGTCCAGTAACGCCGATCCGATCAAAGTGGGCAATGCGAAGGATACACTCTTCCGATTATACATATAGCACCCATAACCAATGAAAAGTAAAGAGAACGTGAGCACTTGCGAGGGTTTTAAACCTGCCATTGTCGCTCGACTATGGTTACGTTTCCTGACTTGGCTTGAAGAAGTCCAGGAAGTTGAACTTTGCTCGTGATTTCACGTGCTTTGCAACTGGGTCGCGAGGTGTTTCTGGTTCTTATCAGGAGAGCCACAAGTTAAACTTGTTTACGATTTGTACTACAGTATAGTCTACAACAGCCCTTTTCCCAGATCAATGTACGCAACAGCTTACGCATACTAACCCCGTATGATATTAACCTTGAAAAAAACATGATCCAAGGCCAATAACATTCATCTGTAAAACATGAGATGGATCTGGGAAAAAAAGACAAGGATTAACGCAATAACAGGCTGAGGAGGCAAGGCAAGGCCAGAAAGGTCGTAAGAGGCCTGATAAACATAAAGCCTCTTTCTTATTAACATATTAATGAACTATTATGTCTTAATAAGATTAACTACGAATCTGCCCGTAAGCCTAGCTAGTCTATAGATTATTTTTTTCAAAAACATCAACATGTTTTCAACTTATTACAACTAAAAAGTATGTGACAACTATTTCCTACGCACGCAATCACGACCACGTACTCCAAAAGAAGTGATATGTGATAAACAATTTAATTACATAATTTTATTTATTTTTTGTATTTTTTTTATGGAGTTTAAAAAACAAAACAAACAAAATCCATATCGTTAGATATCGCTATAAAATGTATGTATTGATCAATAGAAATAAAAGTATCGATAGTAATAAACATATCGATACTAAAGCGGTGTATATTAAGAATCGAGAAAAGTTATCTATGGCGATATCAAATAAACCAAACAAAATTAGTTGTTGACCATAACTTATTACTAGAACGTAGAAGCGCATAAAGTTTTACCCATGATTGAAGTGGCAGAGAGTCCGTTTGAGATTTTTCTGCGCTATGGGTTGTTTCTTGGAGCCATTTTCCAAATGGTCCTAATTGGAGCAGCCATTTTTGGCTCAGACTACAACGACAGCTGCGTTAAGGTTGGTTGGCTAGAAATGCACACTTATAGTTATAAATTCACACTGTAACACCCTGTATCTATTTTTTTTAAATCGCAGGATGAATATAGCGAAGATGACGGCTCTGAACTAGGCACGCCCACATCCGTTCCCTACAAACCGAACTTGCATCATCGCAGGAAACAAGAGAAAAAGAAGCGACGTTAGGTTAACACATTACATGTGTTGTGCCCCGGCTGACGGAGGATATGAATATTTGTACACAAACAAACTTAAAATGATGACACTACTTATGACGAACGATGACATTCCGTTTAAATATCAGTTTCGTATTAGTAAACGAACCGTTAACTGCCCTTTTTCTGTAACTCAGACGCAAATATAGTTGCAACTGTAGCCTTTTACTTGGGCTTCACTTGTTGTATTTCCAGACTACACGTGCAGAACAGGCCAGGCAAAAGGACCATTTAATATATGGTCTGTCCCTAAAATAACAGTTCTGACCAATCAAGGTTTCACAGTTCAACAGGACCGTGGAGGGAAATCGGGATATTCCAGCCACTAGGTTTTTCCTTCCTTTTTACAGAATATAATGTATCATGCTTGAACGGGAAATACCAAAGCCTAAATGTTACGGATTTTTTCGGAGGGTGAGCTAAATCAAACATCTTTAAAAAATTAATAACTGCAAGCCAAAATAAGAAGAAAATCGACCACCCTAACTCATCCATAAACAAAATGAAGTTCTAAAAAAAATTTTTTCCACAACAGACCCACGAATTAGGAAAAAAACTAACGTTACGACACCCCAAACCATAAACCGTTGCGATTCGGTTCTGTAAAAAAAGAAAATTAGAATGAAAACCATTTAAGAAAAAAAAATTAACAAAAGAGAAAAATTAAACTTCCAAAAGAGAAAGGTTAATTGACATGCAAAAATCGACAGCATAAAAATGGTCAGTTCATCCTAAACAATCCAAACACATCTCGGTAACGAGTTGAAGTGCTCCGGTTAATTACTTCCAAATAATCAAGAATAGTTTTGTTGATGTTACAGGAAAAAGGGGCGAAATGACAAACCCACACCTAAGTTTTGAAAACATAACCTACTGCAATAAAGTTTTTTTTTTCTTTGCGTTATTGAAGTGAAATTTTTGACCGTTCATGGCGCTAAACTCGTGCTGCGACACTTCTGAAGACAAAAGTGGTAACGATGTGACTGAAATGTCTCCTTGCTTTTTTTCTTTAAAAAAACTGAAGCTCGGGTGGTTCTTCAAAATTCCAGGAATAAACTTGGTAATAATTCCTGGTGAAGGAATTGTCGGGGTTTTTTTTCGTCGTACAATTGTTGCTCCATTGGGTTTCCTTAGCTTTATTTCATGGGAAGGGGGTTGGGGGTTGAAGTGGGGCCTGGGGGAGGATCCTAGCCTGTGCTGCTCCGTGTTTTTCTTCTCTTCTTTTCCAAGGTTAAATCAATCCATTGGCTCCCTTAAAAAAGGGTCGCTGAGATTGACAACAGGTCACAGTACTCACAAGCTCCGTTTTCAACGAGTCAACAATGTAGAAAAAATAACGTCTCTGGGAGAGGATATTCGATAGTTTTGTCGTCCTTGGAAGAAATTGGGGGAAAATTGGCCCCTTTTCAAGTTTGTTAAGCGTTTTTTCTCCCAAGTCAATTCCCAGCATCACAGTTAGCACATCACTTTCACGTAGCTCATCTCGGAAGCCTTGCAATTCCCTCGCGATCGATTTCAATTACTTAGACAACTCGCGCGGAAATCAGTTCTCCTTCTCGCTATTCGCACAAGATTGAGCGTCTTCGCTCGTGGATGGACTAGAAGCCGGGTTCTCTTCCTCAGCACTGCAAGAATTACCGTTATTATTTAAAAAAAACAACTAAAATCACACAATAAATTGATAAAAATAATTAAAAAAATTTCAACGAACTCTATCATTAAAACGTACGTTTGATTTGTCGGCTCTTCTTTCTTCTCATTGGCTTTATCCGTCTTGGTACTTTCCTAAATAAATAAAATTAAATGAATAATTATCAAGAAATTATCAGTCAATCTTACCGCTGCTCCGCTCTTTTTTCCTCTCCAGGTTCCCCGCCCTCTATGACTGGTTGCAAAATTGCCTCCTCTTCCTTTGCCATTAATGCCATATACAAACTGAGGAACTGAAGCACGTCCTCTTCCGTAATTCGCTCCCCATGAGCCCACAACCACACCTCCAACTTCCAAATGCCCTCCTCGTGCCATAAGTCCCCTTCGGCTGGCTATAAAAATCTGTTTAATTTGTATATTTCTTCCGTGAAATAACAAACTAACCTGACACTCCCCTGCGCATCATCATGGGACCGACTGGAGCCATATCTAAGCGAAATGAACAGTAAACTTAGGAAAAGTACACCACTTTACATGAGACTTACAGGGTGGGATAGGGGTGAATGGGGGTGGAATCCGAGGAGCGAGTCCTTCCAAAACGGCTTTACGCAGGCGTTCCACTTTGAGAACCATTTCAGGTCGATGATCGCACAAGTCGTACACATCTTTGGCATTGGTGGCTCGGAATAATTTGGCATGAAAGAGTTTGCCATCGAAAAACAGCCAAGGGCTGGTCATGACCCAAGGGATAGGTGACCCGCACGCGTCGTTAACCAACAAAGCCATTTCCACACCTTCCATGAATAAGCTGGCTAGCTGGATCCCCCTGGCGCTCAATTTGGGAAGCTACAATAAAAAAGGATGGTCTCAAAATCCCATTGCCCACACTCTTTCATAAATTGTTAACTCCAGTAAATAAAAAATAAAAAAAAGACTTTTCAAAGACAATAGCTGCGATCATTTTGTACGTCCGACATAAGACTAGCGAAACTTCCTTGACTTACGCTTCAAAGCGTTCGTTTTAGTCTTAACTTGGAAAGTTTACGGAATTCGACTTCGAAAGTTTCCAAGTCCAAAACGAACGGTTAGCCTAAGGTTATAAGGATCCGATCAGTTCCGATCCGACCAGGCTATAATGATAAAAGATCAGTTCCGATCAGGCTAAGATGATTAAGATTAAGATCAGATCTTAATCAGACGTCTGTTAAAACCGATCATTTTATATAAAACAATAGTAAAGCTAGACTTTTAAGTCTACCTAAGCTTTCGTCAAAACGAACACGGCTAACGATTCACCCACTTATTAAAAAAAACCATATAGATATTACCTGCAAATCTTGAAGGAAATTCACACTCGTTAACTCGGGCGAGAAGGCTTGCACAATGAAGGCATCGAGCTCATGTTTCTGCAGCAAACATCCCATGCCCGTGGAAGAAGACATAATATACCTGAAAACATACCATGAAGACATACAAGTTAAGTGCCTATGGTTCATGTATATGAAAACGACGATTCGAACCTGAGCACGCAGGCTAAGACCAACAAATGCTGGGGAACAAACTCGGTATTGAGCATTAACGGACTATCCGAATCCAGGCACGACAAAAACGCTCTCAACCGTCGCTTCTTATCCTCCAAGGAGGTTCCAAACCAGAGTCTTTGTACAGTGGGTACTGGCCAGCCAACCGGAAGAGCAGGAACCACATCTGGATGGCGGTATGGATTGGCAGACGTCCATACCCATTCCCGTACTTTAATATCAGGTACACTAGCAGTTCCTAGATTGAACTCACTTACAGTTCCGAAACTCTTGTCTCCTCTGAAATGAATTTACCTCCCGTTTCCTTTTCCTTGTCAGCTAAATAAGTATGGTGATGGAGGTTAAATAAAATGGCATACACCATTTGGCGAACTGGTCGATAAAACAATTGTATATTGGGCACTTCGCGGTGTGCTTGATCCTCCAAAACTACACTTAAACGAATTTCGCCCTATCAATAGACAATTTCATTAAGACTCTCTTTCCTTCACACACGTCCAAAGAATAAGGACAAATTACCCAAAGGATATAATTTACTCACTTGAGTCAAGATTTGATACAAGAGAGGAGACATGAAGCCACGGGTATGCCTTTCCAATGCAGTTCGCAAAACTTCCGCTGCCACTTGAGGCACAGGTTGGTATTTACCATCGTTGACTGCACTTTTGGCCTTAGGTTTCAAATTGGACGGCGACAAACTGACTGTACTGGCAATAGGCGACCCCGTTCCGTTCACAACTGCAAAAAGAAAAACGAATATATTATGTTGTTTTATTATATTTTATTATGTTTCACACTAAAAAAAAATAACTGTTTATTTTTTTTTTACCGGGATTTTCTGGTATAGCAAGCTCCTCGTCTTCCTGCAACTCAGAAGCCAGTTTGGCAGCATCTTCATGGATATGAATATCTCCATTAGGCAGCTTGGTCGGTTTTGAACTTCCGCTCTCTGCAGTCGATTTACCTAGCAAATAAAAACGATCCCCAGAATTGATTAAACTCCACTTCTCAAAGTAACAAGTTCTTCACGATTTTTTTTCTTTCGAAGTCAGAAAGACTAATCAAAAATCACAGAATTTCAATAAGATACAATTTCACATCATAGTAACTGCGCCAAACATATTTTCTTAAAATTAAAAAATGGGAGAATAATAATACCTTGAGTAACGTTTCGCCGTTGCGAAAAACCTTCCTTGGTGCCTTGACTATAATACTGTAATGCTTGTTTAAGTTTTTCCACCCGTGGGTCCGTAAGCGAGCCGAACACTTCCAATGCAATGGCATCTGTATCCTCCACTGACTGTAACTCGCGTACGAAAGCAGCAACTGCTTTCAACACAGCTTCGGGGGACAACTAAATGAAAGAAAACAATGCGAGTTAAAGAAAGCATGAATAGTTTCGCTTTACATTGGCTATTTTACCTGCTGGGGAGCAACTTCCCCTTCAGGACTACTATTCTCCACAAGTTTTTTATGAAAATCCCTCAGATCGTTATCAGACAAGAGGTGGCATCCCAGTAAGGCCGCCAATAAACAAAAACGAGAAGGATTTAGATTCAATCCTTTGGCCACTTCATCCAAGATGAATTCCTTCGTTTCTAAGGAACCCTGCATGAAAAAAATCTACTTTTAAAACCAGAATCAATCTCTCAAGCTCCTCCAAAATTATTTTTATAACATTTAGAAAAATGACGTTGTAACCGTCCAGATTGGGGTAATATAGCTAGGGAACTATCTACCGCACCCAGAACGGTGTAATTAATCTCCCTTCACTTGACGGCCTTGGTTATTATGAATTAAATAAGCAAGGTGCTTTTTGGAAGGTTAAGATAATGACTTTTACTTGTAACTAACTCACTTTATACGTAAGTTTGAGTTGCTTGGAAGAGAAATAACGTGGAGGCTCAAAAATGGCATATTCGGCATCTTCGCCCATTAACCCATGAAAGTCGTACTGACGGCAATGCGTAATCACTTCACAATGGTGGTCTTCGACAGATGAAACCTAATTAACAAACTTCATTAAGACTATACACATTTGTTTTCAATTCAGGCATACCATAACCACTTTCAAATGTCTCAGGGCTAGTCGTAGACTAGTGTGTAAACAGGAAGGAGGGACCCACCAAACTTTAGGCGGTGGTGTTCCTTTAGTGTTGACGTGACGCAGAATCTAATTGAGATGGAAATCATACGTAAATAACCAATGTAACAAATCATAGCCGACTCAGTGCAGGATAACAAATGTGCTTAAAAAAAGTTATTTGTCTCAATTCCGATTGAGATAAAGAGCCCATGAAGTGACTTATATCACACCCAGAATGGAAATTTTGATCTGCCTAATCCAGGACAACTCAGACGGCTTATATAGAAACAGTCAAGTGCTTTTAAGGAAGGCTTTTTCTGCTAAGAAGGAAGACGGAGAAAAGGAAAGCGTTACTTGATAGATATTGCTTCGGGCTGCCATTTGCGACCGGATCCATTCCTGAATCCTTGGCTTTTCCAGTGCCCCATTGAAGAATATGGCAAGATTGATGCGGTTTGCACGCAATGTTTGCACTAAAGCGGCTAAAAACTGAAGCATACGGTTCCACTGACCTCCACACGTCCAATCTGATTAGCATAAGAAAGGACAGATAAATTTAGATTTTCTCGTATCTTAAAGGAAGAGGACATTACCTGATACGTAACCCCCATAGAGACGATCAAGGCAACATTCTCCATCCGCAATCAAGTTCAAGTAACCTCTGCCTTGGTAATTGCCTGCAATGCTGGAAGCAATCCGGAGCAAATCCACGGAAACACATGCTCCTGGATACTGGGTTTCAATCAAACCCTGTAGCATTTGAATGCCCATTTTTAACGAATTTTAACAAAACATGTCCAAACCTGACAAGACAGAAAACATGTGTGTTAAGTATACAGTTTAAGATAAGGCTATTTTTTCAAATAAATTCAGAGTTAGTTTAACGTAATAGATCGCACAAAATATACTGTTTCCTGCTATTAAGATAAATCGGGGAATTCAACGTGGTAAAAGCTTACGGCAGCCCCTCCCCAGCAGCAACGCCAGCCAGGAAATGGCAGACATGAATATAATGAGCATTTTGAAGTCTTACCAATGATAAAAACATACTAAATTATATATAAAACATATTACCCAAGCTTTGCTATACCAGTTGATGATTCAGAAAACAAAATAGAACAAACATTAAAGCTATAATTACCTAAAATATTCACACCGTCACGCGCGTGATGGCCAGCGCCGGTACGGAAGCGGGGAGCCACGTGGTCGAGTAAAATTATTTCAGTCAAGCTCTTCAATACTGATTAAAATGCGTTAAATTTAACTAAAAAAACTTAAAATTTTATATACATAATTTATAAAATCAAATAACATTATTACAAGAATTTCTAAGAGTTATTTTAAATCTGGCATTGGAGCAAATCTGCGCGGTACATTCAAACTTTCGAAGAAAATTTGAAAATTTCTAAGATACTTTGTCGAGTATACCCTGAAAATTCATGTATAAATATATTCCTTGAAGTAAAAGACCCAGTGTAAATGAAAACTTATGTGTGTGTATATCTTATTAATATCCAGGGTAAAGACTACCACTCATCAAAATGCTGCTGAGATTTGGTTAATAATATTTCTTTCCTTAGCAGCAATTGCATTCAAGTTTCACTAAGTCATAAAAATGACCTCCCCTCCGTTAAATAGGCTAACACTGAATTTAGCGCCGAAAGTGAGGAGCAGAAAACATTTACCTTAAATATCTGAATGAAATAGGCACAGGTACAATCCGTCAAACCAGTCATTTCATACCTCTCTTTCCACATTCAAAAAAAGATTCGTTTAATGAAAACGTAGAATATAGCTGCAATCATCAAAACAATAAGTCATGTTACAAGAGGTAGGAATATACAGTTTGCAGTTACAATTTCTCTCTTTCCCACCATTTCAAATTTCCATCTTTTTACTTTACAGAGTAGTAGTAATAGTCCGCAGACCCAAAAAGGGAGGACAAGGTGAAATGTTCTCTGATTCTTCTTCTTCCATCCACGGCATCGAATTATGATTATCCTAATGGAATGAATACGTTTAAAACATTAATAAAAAAAATTCGTTAAGTACGCTAATAGTAATTACTTTGAGTTCAGTAGGGGTCGCAAAAGGGTTCCGGGCCACTAGCAGCGTAATCGTATCTCCTGCAGCTGCGATAAGAGGCACCGTCAAGCAGCAATCAAAGTCATGAGTTCGAGTTTCATTCACCTACACAAGGAAAAGAAAGAGATTATATATGCTTGAACTTGGAAAGGCGGAAAATTCCGTTTCATTGATTTCTTACTTGTAAAATTCTATCAAAGGATTTCAAAACTCCGGAGCCGTCTGCCGGTCCCCCTTTCCGGATCCGGTTGACGTAAACGCCCCTTTCGTATAAGCCATCCGAGACGCTGAACCCAAAGTCTTCATAAACTCCGTCTTTGCCCAGCGTAACGTGATGAACTTCCAGTGCGCTGTTATTGGCTACGGGAGAGATGGCCATGTAAGGCATGGCGTAACTACCGACAAAGTTGCCAACTTCGCCAGTGCTTTTCCCTTGGTCATTTGCATTTGGCAAGCGCCGCTTATGCGGCAGCGTATTGCAGCGTTGAATCAAAGCCAAGTCGCTCAAGCGAGGGCAAGGCTCTGAGTCCGTGTGATGATCTAAGGAATGGCTTGACGTCGATCTTGTGTTCCCTGACTCGTCTAAAAATAAACGTTCCAAAAAGTCATTATTTAAATAGATCTCGCTGGTTATAATTAACTTTTCCTCCTAAATAATCGAGTTTAAAAAAAAAACGGAAAAAACATACTCGAGTGATTGGGACGAGGAAGGGGTCGTATGGTATCATGATCTAAGTCATCCAACGATTTTCTCCACTCCGTCTTCTCTTCCGATTGTCCACTATCCACACTTGGCGAGCTATGTGATAAAACATCCCAATCTCGACTGTTGGTGTCGCGACGCTCAACAGGCATGAGAACCTTATGTCTTCTTTTCACCGTAGCGCTTTCTGAACAGATACTCCCGTTATTTTTCTCCCTTTTCAATCATCTTCACAAAATACAGTATAGTTGCCTTATTGTGATCACTGTTACAAGAATCAGCCACTATGGAATCAAATTTTTAAGGACCGATTCAAAATGAACAAATTCATAGCATTTTAATCGGTTATGAGAATAACACCTTCGGATATTAGAATAATTTTCTGAAGAATCTTCACTTGTACAGTATAACGAAACTGCAGCATTGATTGCTACGTGTGGACTTTGCATATTTACCAATACATAGCTTTTATATCGTTTTGACCAATCCTGTCATTTCAAGCCTTACTATATACGCTTAAACGAAATCCTTTCCAAACTCCCCAGTCAATTAAGTTATCAGATTATTCAATTGAGTGGCCAGTTCCTTTAATTGACTGGGAAAATTAGAGGGGATATCGTTTTTCCCACACTTTGCTTCAGTTTCTAGCTTAATAAGTGTAATACAAGAGGATCCATCGGATTACGCGTCCTGTCAAAGTACGCGAAGGCAGGATGGATCCCCCGGAACAAGGATTGTTGCATACGAGTTGAGTTAGTGAGTTAGTCAAGCTAGGAGAGTATAGAGTCGTTTAGTTCCGTTAGTTATATTGTAGTCCTTTGTGCAATGTACCATTAGTCCCCCTTAACTTTACCACTGTTTTTACCCATCAAATACAGTTCTTTAAATCCACCTTTCGCAAACATCACTTCTAATTCCTTGCCAGACTTGATGTCCTGCAAGAATTGGGCGTGACAATATTCACTTGACAAACGTGATCACAATAAGCGGCATCTACTGTACTGCCTCTTAATTTACCTGCTTTGTAGGTCGTAATTTCTGTGACGGATGGCAAAGGTAGATTTTCCGCTCCTCCCGAGTCCCACGATTCCACAGCGCTATCAATTGACGGCAAAGCTGGGAATTTCCCAAAGTAGTCTTCTCGTTCCAATTCCCCTGCATTCATGTGATTGATTTCTATGAATGAATGAAGATAGCCAATGAAAACAAAAAATAAACTGGGGAACCAATCCTTCTTTGAGAAGCAAAAGTATTACTGGGTGGCGCTGGCTTGGCGATTTTCAGCGTGACTACATCGGCCGAACTCTGCAATAAATCAATGGCTTCGGAAAGTGGTTTGCCTCGTAAACTCTTGCTATTGATGGCCAATAATCTGTCGCCCACGTGTAGTGCTCCCGTCCTTTCTGCCAAGCCTCCTAAATACCAAATAAAGCTGCCAAATTACCTGCTCCGAAATACGCACTTCGTATCGAATGCCTTCGGAATAGTATTACCTTCAGTTAAGCCAGAAATTATGATGGGGTCGAAGGGTTCTTCAGTGCCGGAAACTGTGATCCCTAAAGGTCCCCCATGTCGAATCAATTCAACGGTGTAGACCACTTGGGACACGGTGTCATCTAAGAATGCAAAGAAAATCTGGTTTCAAGGAATTATCTTCTTTGTTTAAACGCCCTTAAGGAAGTTTATATTTCTTCTTTTTCTTTCATTTAGTTTTAGTACCCGAGAAGGATTCATCTTTTTGGATCTTCAAAACCACAATTTCCTCTGACGCTTGAAAGAGCTGGAAAGCTTCTTCCACGTGTCTGCCTTCAAGTCGGTGATGGTTAATGGCTAACAACCGATCTCCGGCTTGAATGGAGCCAGTACGGTGCGCAATGGATCCTTGTTGTACGTCAGCTATAATGAGTCCCTCGCTCCTCGCTTTAGGACCTGGAGAGAAAAATAAAGAAAGAAAAACGGATGAAAACAAGAATTTTTTTGTTTTCTTGTCTCCTATTTTGGAGAGAAAAAGCTCTTACAGGCGAGAGTTAAGCCGAGATTAGCCCCGCGTTTGGGTACTTTGACGGTGAAGACTCCGCTGGAAGGCACCACAGAATCCGCCACATGGAATTCTACCGCAAGAGTGACAGGCGGTCTCGTGTCGGCCAAAAGCGTGCTTACTTCTTCGCCTGACAAGGCCGTCACACTTTTCTGATTGATGGCCAGTACTCTGTCGCCAGGCTGCAAACACCCACATCTATTTTTCGCCCCCCAGAAAAGAAACAAACGAAAAGTCAATAAGTGTCGGTGTCAGTTTTTCCCAAAGAACAAGGTTCAAATTCCCATTCCAAAGAAAAGATAAAAAAGAGTAGCAAATTTTTTCAGTCTTTTCCCTCGTTTCATCACTTTCTATCTTTTTGCACCAACCTGTCAGCAGGACTGCCGGATTCGATTTCATCAATGATGGCGCGGTTGTTACCCAGCTCGGTCGGGGCGAAGTTTAAGCCGTAATTGGATGAGCACAGCGAATCTGCTGGCAGCGTCACCCACACCGATTCCACGTGACTCATTCCGGGGCTGTTACTATTGCTGTTACTCACGCCGTGACTCGGGGACAGACTTATGGAATGGGTCGGCCAGGATTGACTCGAGCCCGAGCTCAAGGAAGCTATTTCAACGCCAGACGCAAATTAGCCTTTTTTTCATTAGACGTTGTAAGCTATATACCTGTGTCGTGGCGACTTAAGACGCTGTTTTCGCGCTGCAACGGGCGCCAAACCTTCCTGGAATTACGGCTTTTGCTGCTTAGCGTATTGTAGTTGGAGTGAAACGGGGAAACGGGAGGCAACCCTGCCAGTCGCGGACTCAATGGAGGCAGTACTCCTAAGGAAAACAAAAACATTGGCTACTTGATTCCGTTATTTTAAGGGTTAGGAAAAAATACTTCTGGATTCCACACGCTTTTGAGCTGCCACTGGCAAGATTTGGAGCTGGACGACGTCACTGGGGTAGTTTCTCAAGAATTGGGTCACATCCTGGCACGTGAGATGCCCGTCCACTCTCGTATCTCCAACAGCCAATACGTGATCTCCTACATGTAAGGCTCCGCACCTTTTTAGGGTCAAAAGAGACGCAATAAACGATATTGAAGTCGGGGGCTATATTCTATCTCCAAAATATTAATACCTTTCCGCAATGCTGGCGGGTTTGAGGGACTCAATAACAGTAACGTGCCCTTCAGCCGGAGGCGGAAGAGGCACTTTTCCTAAAGCTACGCCTAGCGAAGTTCCACAAGGCCGTTCTACTTGGACGAGAAGCGGTCCTTGAGCGTTTTTGACAGCTTCCACAAGGCTCACATCATAATCGATCTTGAGACTGATTCGGTCGCCTGCTTCTCGCATCAGTCTCTGAGCCTCTGCCAACGGTACGTCTCCGACACTCACGCCACTGATGCCTACAACTCGGTCACCAACTTTGATGGTTCCATCCCTGTAACGCATGTTTTATACATGAAATCTATTTTCTCTCAGTCTTTTTTCTCTTCTTATTATGCAGTACTTCGAATTCTGAGTGACGTTTCAAACCTTACCTATCAGCTGGTCCTCCAGGTCGCACATTCGTGATAGTTAAGGGTCGGGAACGACAAGGGTCGGATGATTGGCCTCCTCGAATAGTCAAGCCAAGACTTCCATTGTCTCTTAGCAAAGCCACTTCAGTCGTCCGAACCAAGACAAAATTGGTATCGGGTCCTGTCGGGGGGAAAACAAACACAAAACAGATGATCAACTCGAGCGTAAATCAAGCACGAAATCCCCCTTTTCTTTTCTTTAGAGTGTCTTAGCCCATCTAAACACATCCATCAACGGAATTCGATAGTTTGTTGGTTCGCAGACAAAACAAGAACTACCATCTTTGGACCTAAACAAACCAAACCCCATCTTTTCCCCTTTTATTTCTAATATTCAAACTTTTCATAAAAAAAGGAAAAAGAAAATTCAAAAGTAGAGCTCGATGTGAAAATCAGCGATGTGAAAATCAGCGAGTTTTTATAAGCTTCAGCTTCTTCCCCTTCGCGTCCTCTAAATTTCTTCCTAAAAATAATACCTCTCTCACTCGCGCTCAAGAAGCTGCTACAGAACGGTAAAAGGAAGAATAGAATATAGCCACGTCTATCGGACAGTAGACAACGGAAAACGTTCTCTTTTTCTGTTTGTCGTCCATATGTCGCTCTAGTGAAATACCCAACACACAAAACAAAACAAAAAGAAAGCTCTCGAATCCGCCTCTTCGCCTTCTGGAGAGACACATAAAGTTCCTTTTTCTATTGCTGTGGTGTTGTTCCCAGGGGAAAAGGCGTTTCTGCTTCACTTTTGTGGCCGGATTGCATTGCTACTAGCCCCCAAAACCCAACCCCTAAATTGTATTATTTTAACCCTAATTTCAGCTCTTTTCCTTGGGGAAAACATACCCTTGTCAAACCCGTAACTCGACACTTGCCGCCAAGTCACCTTCTCCAAAAAACAAAACAACTAGAAAATAACAATTATTATGGAAAAACTTTCTGTCAATTTTTTTGCAGAGAGAAAAGGGGGCAATTTAAATTCAGGCCATGGAAAAGAGCAATCTTTATTTTAAGTTTTTTAACATAAGTTTAAATAAGGTCTAGAAACCAGGAAACGAAAATGACTGGATTTCAGCTAACGAAGAAAGTTTTTAACGATTCTGGCACTCGAAGAAAGGACTTGTGCTTACGAGAAGGCAAATCATAGTTGACTTCCAATTGCAGTCGGTCGTCGGCATTCTTGAGCAGTGCCACAATTTCTTCGTGTCGCATTCGGGCGGTACTTTTCCCATTCACGGCCGTGATAACGTCGCCAACTTGTAAGGCATCACTCCTGGAAGCCACACCCCCTGGCCTCAAACTCGCAATTCGGGGACGCCCATCTTTATCTGCTCCGCCTGCACAAGAAAACGGAATTTTAAATGAGTACAAAAGCGCTTCCGTAAATCACACAACAAATACCAGTCTGTATTCACGAGAAGCAAATCATTTTACCAGCAAAAAAAAAAAAAATATATAATAAAAAAAATCCACTTCCTGTAGGCAATTCATCATTTTTTGCCGCCAGGTGAGACATGTTAGCAACCTATATAGTAGACTTTTTTTGGTATACTAAAGAAAGAGATGGAAACATATGAATGTAGAGGGTTGTTCAGGCAAAAATGAAAGTTTTAACTTCCCCAGGTACGTCGAAGAAGCTTAAAGTCTGTTTTCTTCCTCCAAATCTATCATCGCCTACTTTATGAGGGCACGGGGAATGATGAGCTAGCTATTTTTATGCATAGCGACGCTCAGCGGCACACTTTGCGAGCCTTAAATTCTCCCGAGTTGTTTGCTAAGCAATATTCATAAAAAAAGGAAAGAAAGAGCAAGCCTCTAACTGAACAAATAAAGATGTATTCTGTAACCCAGTCCAGCTGCTTTCCTATATAACCAATTCCATTTTTCTTTTTTAGCATAAATATGAAGCTTTTGGGGTTTAGGATTGTGACGGAGGTTTTTATTATGCTATGGAGGCGGTGGAGAAGAGAGTATATAAGAAAGTGAGAGAGAGTACCCCTGTACGTGCCACTCCATTTTCATGAGCCTTAGTCCCTTTACATTATTGGGAAGAAAATGTGGGCAGGAATGGTGTATATAAGATGGGACTAAATTTACTTTGAGTCTTCCCGTTTATACATACAGGGTATATCTCGCCAAATATTCCGCCAGGCTCTCTTAACTTCCCTCTCTCCTTCCCATTATCCCGCGGAACACAACGGAAATGAATGTGCTAACCTGTGTTTAAAAGCTCTTCTTGAGTTTTGGACCACCCCAACCCCCCCTTTTTGGCATATTTGCCTTCCCATAACTCCACACAAAGCCTATTTCCAGACAGAATGGCTCTGTTTGCTAACGGAATTTTAGGGGACGACTCCCCGGAATTGGGTTTTGTTCGCTAACAAAATTAGGATTCAATTTACTCTTTTTTTTTAAAGTTACTTTTACAGAAATTTACCTTCTTATAAAAACTGGAAAGAAAGAAATTCCCACCAAAAATAAGTTCTCCGCGTAATTAGAAATCCCTGAAAAAATCGAGAGGAAGAAACCATAAAAATGCCAACTTCTTACTTCGTTCAAACCTAAAAAAGTAAAGCGACCGACAACTTGAAGGTTAAAAAAGGTAAAAAAAAAGAAGAAAAAAGGTGGTAGGAAAAGGCTTACGTTTGGGCGATTTGGGTGGCTTCCAAATATTCGTTAGGGAACTTTTAAAGTTGGAAAACATGCTACACAAATCAAATCATCTGAATCGAATCTGGCATTTCACGTCTCTACCCACTAGCAATCCTTTCCAGTTCTAATTCCTTTTAATTTCTTCGCGCGAGATCCGGAATAAAAACCAACATCGGCCAGCAACCGACTTTTTCTTATCTTTTTTGGCTTACACCGAACAAAAAATACACTGACGAATAAAGAAAGAGGAGAGAGAGGGGACAGTTTCCAAGTCCATTTCCATGCGCAACACACTGCCGACTAAACTAAAACTGGCATATCAAGTCCCAAAGTACCAGCTTTGTCTGAAAAGTGGGCGGGCCGAGCTAGATCTTGTACCCGCCTGTTTTGGGGAGTCGACGCCAAAAGCCCAAGCGAAACCCATTTTTGCACCCTAGATTGACACAACGTCGTCTGACAACTGTCATTACTCCTCCTAAAGATTACAAACTCTGCAATTAGGGAATCCTCGAAAACCAGGCGAAGATATTGTACTACTGCGCTACAAGTCGTACCCAACTCCAATTTCAACCCACCGTCCCATACAAAAAAAAATAATAATTATTTAACTGGCTTGGCAACGACTGGGAAAAGAATTACAAGAAAGAGAAGAAAAAAAAAGTTGGAACTGATGAGAATTGCGGGCTTCGGGAAGACCTACGAGGTAATTAACGAGGACTGAGTTGGTTTACACGCTAAGCAAGACTAACGAGGTCCACACTATATGATATCACATGTTTGTGGAGTTTTGTCTCGTTTCTGTTCAATAATGGGACCTAAGACCACTCTTTTGCCGTCCCCCGCCGTTTATCCGCGACCTGCTGAGCGTTTAGGCAGTACAGCCCCAACAACGAATATTTCGCAGTTCGGGGAACGGACGGAGAGGGAGCCGGTTTGGATTCTCCCCCCTTGACTTGCTTCAAGTTGTTATCGTTTCCTGTAATGGCCCTTCGCGACTGGATTTTAATGAACTTACCAACAAGGATCAATCCCAGCGAAGCCTCATCTTGCTTATCGATCTCGACCAGAGTCACGACCCGGTTTTCTGCATATACACCATAAACAAGATTACATTTCCTCCCTTGTCACTCCTAAAAACCCGAAACTTGTATTTACCATTTTCTCCGCTAGAGTTGCACTCCAAAGATGGAGGAGGTAGTTCATCATCTGCAAGAAAGAAACAAACACAAAACCGTTAATTAAGAGTACTACAACCCAAAGCAAACACAGAAGCCCGAGTAAAGACAACAGACCACTCCCTCATGTGTTTTAAAACTTCTTTTCCCATCAAAGCATTGTCTCTTCCTACTCAAAATCAATGACTAATACACCGATTCTTTTGGCGGGATTACCATTAAAATAGATGCCCCCGGAGAAGAATTGCCCACTTTTTAACTTACTTTTTTCTCTTTCTCGAGAATGCTAGCCCTCCTTCAAAAGAAAAGAATAATAGTCCTGGGCACCATATGCCAAATGAGCCATTTTTCTTGGGTCCTCGCTTACACCAAAGCTAATGTTACCTGCTTCCTCACACGTGCAAAAGACCAGACCGGCTATTTGTGCAAGCGATAGAGGTGGCTCCAAGGGGAATAATATTTGGCACGCGTTAAAACTAATGATCTGGCTTGTGCTTACATACAAATCTGCACAGACGACTTATTTATTTGTTCACCAAAGCCATCGAAAAACCTACAACTTTTCCCCAGCCACACCTTCTTTTTTGGCTCAATGGGTGAATTTGGAAGCCCTGGGAGAAAAAAAGTTTCGAGCGTATTTTCTTAAAGCCCTGTTAAGTTTGACCTGGCATGCTCTAGAGATCAAACGGAATTAGGAAACAAACCGAAACGTTGGTTGGTTTAGGAACAAAAAGCGAGAATAAGGAAAAGAAGAAAGAGAATGCCGAGCAAAAAGCCTCTTGGGATTGTAGGATGACTCGGAAGCTGGGCTCATAATGTTCCTTGCTCCGTTTGAGGGTGTGCAAATCGGCTGCCAGCGTCCAAAACATTAAGGAAACAGTACCAACAGCTGTTGCTACATGTTTCTTAACGAGAACGACTCGTCCATTCCTCCGTTGCTTCTTTTGGTGAGTTCTCTCTCAAGCCTTTCTCCTCTTCCCTCCAAGAAAAGCGTTGCAGTGCTTCGATTTCCCAAAAAGAAAATTATTGGCAGGACCCAACTTCGTTTTCATGAACGAAAATGCAATCCACTCGGAGCAAATCTCTTTTTTTTCCTTTTCTTTTTAAGGCCAACTCGGTTTCCAAAAATAGATATCCGACATTCGGCATTTCCTGTCACTCCAATATCTAGCAACAAAGTCGTTAAGGGGGTTCACGGTGGGATAATGCTTCATTAAACTTGTTAACTCAGGGAGAAAAACTCACTCATCAAGTCGGGGCTTTTCTGATTTTTTTTTCTTCTCTTTCATTCCCGGGAAGTTATTAAGCCATCACCCTTTAACAACCTGGGCTAACGCAGAGATGTTTCTTTTTATTTAAAAAAAATCATTATTAAATGAAATTTTCTTCCTTATTAAACTCTTCCAAGACGGAACCAATGCAGCCCAGCAGGGCTCGTTACGAGATCAACCTGTAAGATGTTTTCTGCTCACGTGACAAAGCATAAGTAAAAAGCCCACGTCTGTCTTCCATGCTAATAAATTAAATTTCCTGCAAAAAAAAAGAAGAAAAGAAGGATCCTCGGATTTTTCCTCCAAAACCTTTCTTTCAGCCGATAACCTCAGGCTCCCAAACACTTAAAATGTCTTAAAAGGCTATAAAAGATCAGCTTTCAGCACGTGTTAACTTTAAAAGAAAAGGAGGAGGGGGGAGAGAAAGAGCGTTTCTCCTCCGCCCATTGTTGAAGTGCTAATATGCAACAACTGCCAGCCAAGATGCGGTCATGGTCTCTTGGCCTAAAAGTCTCTCTCTTTCCTTTCATCTCTGCCACAGCCTCCTTAAAAAAGAACCTCCCCAGAAGCTAAAGGATTACAAAATGCCTCTTTGACGGTCTTTTAGCAACACACATGCCATTTTCTCTCTTTTTTTCTTATTTGATTCCTTTCTTAACGTATACACCAAGGTCTACATACATGTATCCCAGCGCACGGAATAGCAATAGCCCCAGAAACATTGATGTAAGATCAATATATCCCCGGGTCAAAGATCAAGAAAAGCCTCTGTCGGAATATTCAAAGCTTTCAAATTTCCGTAAAAAATGAAAAACGAATAAAAAAGATAGCAGCCGGTCCTTAAGGGAAAAGCCAATCCCTCTAAGACTCTTCCCATACAGTACTTGGAGTCTGACAGTTAAAAATCATGTTTTTACTGAAACAAATTACCACCGTCTGGTGTAGAAGAGAGTCTTAAGTGTAAAGAGTCCTCATGTTTAGTACAAGGGAGGCCAATTTTCTTTTTTTACCCTCAAAAAGATGTTGATTATCTTCTAGGGGGTTTAGAAAAGAAGCGAGGGCTTGTCAAGCCTGTAAGTGAACAAGTCCTGCGAGAAATTGAGAACTCCAAACCTCGTTAAACACGCAGAGTTATCCCCCGAAAAAGAGGAAAAAACGGGGGGGAAATTATATACGGACGTAAACACGAATCCTTCGTGACAGCTGCCGCCGAGGTGAATTGCTTCTCCCTTTTCTCGTTAGCAATTGGCAAGGCGGGGAGCGTTTTAAGGCTTCCCACTCTCGGGCCAAAGATGCTCATTTTCATTTCCTATTTCGACGTTTCAAAAAGGCTTGTGCACCAGAACGGAGAAAAGAGAGAAGGAGTGACAAACTTAAATTTAGAAAATGCGCCCAGTGTTACGCAGCATACCTCGCATTACTGCATTCCTCCTGTGGGGACCCAAACAAAATTATTGGTCGCGAATTCCAACTTGAGCTCAAATTAGACTAAATCTCCTTATAACGTGGACCAATCTGCATTCATCCCTTAAATTCCCATCTCAAGCTAGGGAATTCACTTTCCTAAAAAGCTACACAACAATGTAATCAATCTTCTAGTATTGGGTACCATTTTTGAAGCTATAAAATATAACTATAGCTTCACGGAATCTTGAGGCATTCTACTGGTGGGATTTCTACACTTAATAAGTAAGTATTCAAGTATTTGATCTTAACCATACTGCAATTTAAACTTAATTCTATATAATTTAATTCTTATAAGCGCTTGATGATAGTACAATACTGTATACTTTCTAATTTGTCAAGAGTTTTAATAATAATTTAACAAACTACCATTACTTCGAGGGTAAAAGAATGGTGTTACGAAGTTGTAAACAATGCGAAATCGTAATATTAAGTTGCGTACATTTATTATAAAATGACCGACATGTTTAGGCAACGCGACACAAGGACTACGGACGTCGACATAAGGACTACGGACCCCGACACAAGGACTACGGAACCCAACATAAGGACTACTGACCCCGACACAAGGACCACGGACCCCGACACAAGGACTACGGACGCTGACATAAGGACTACGGACGCCGACATAAGGACTACGGATCCATAATGTTTCAAGGTCCAATAGCATTTGAGTTAGGTTAGATTGGGTTATGGAACCGTAGTCCTTCTGTCGAGTAGTGCTTGTGCTTACATCCCTATTTTTACAGTGCTGAACAGACCAAAAATCTAAAAGAAATTTCAAATCTTTCAGATCTAGAAGAAATCAAGTTTATCAGAATACTTCTTTTCTGAATCTGGATTCTTTTCTGAAAAGCCAGCACAGCACTGAAAGAACTGACATAGTAATTGTGCAAATATGCCCTCTCCCTGTCTTGCATAACCCTTCCCTGCCCCATTGCCCTCCATACAGGGGAGTACCTATGGTACACCCTGCCCCCCCCCCCTCCCCGTGCTATGTAATTTTAACTCTGTTACTGTACAACCGGTACTTTCAATATAGTTGCGGCAACAGGCGAGAGCCTACGCCAGCTTCAATGAAAAAAAAAAAAAAAAACAGCACAGAAACCACATCTTTAAGCTTTCCCACAGCCGCACTCTTCAAAACAAAAGGATTAATTAAAAAAGCGGGTTTCCGACCAAGAAGATGAGCAGCAAAAGTAAACTTTACGGGGTTTTCAATTCCCGTAGGTCAAGCGCTGATGACCTCCTCTCTTTGAAAGTTTCCATCGTTGCGTCTGTTCTCACACATCTCCTTTTTTCTCCTTAATCTAACTAGAATGGCTTAAAACGAACACCAGAGCCGGTCCTTTTCCACATATTTCACCCCATTCAAGTCAGACACGCTATTCTGATATGTACCAAACTTGTCAATAAACAATGTATAACTACAAACCAGGTATAGAGAATGTATACAAAAAATAATAATAAATAAAAGATACAGTCAAAAAGGTACAACACACCTTTCTTCCCCCTAGAATGTCCCTTTTCAGATGTCTTGCAAAAGACAAGTCATAAAAAAGAGTTGCTTGGGAGATCGCCCCTGACCGGGCAATTGTTGCGTTTACAAGATTCTTCGCTAAGATGTGTCACGCCTTACAAAAGTCCTAGTCATGTTCTTTATATACAAGGCTCATTAAGTATCCATTCTTCTCCCCTCCCATTAGTCATTCCAATACTTTTAACTCCATCAAAAAACTCGAAAACTAAATTCCAATTTTAAAAAATAGAATTCAATCAACTTAATTTTACCACAAAACTCTTAAGCAGCTTCCAAAATATCCTTACAATTATGATACTCTCACAACCCCATATTCTCCATAATTATTTTAACCACCGCTATAGATTATGATTTTTTACCGTAATTAGCCGTTGCATTGATACGTCGCTTAGAATCACTCCCTTTTTTTCGCCTGGATTTCACACAGCACAACCTCCACGCCATTTCTGGCCAACTCCAACTCACTAATCAAATCCCCACTCGCCGCGTCGTCTTAATTACACATTCGGTCCGTACGCAAATGAGCGGTATACGGTCGCATGTCTGTCTCGACTGGGCGTCGGTTGAGGACTAAAACTTTGCTTCTTTTTTTCCCCTCCTCTCCTCTCTCTATCTCCATCTGCTCCTTTGGAGAGCCCATACATTTACACATATACGTACACATACAAAGGGACAACCCTCTTCGCCTTCTGGCTTCTTTTTCAAACTCAAAAAAACTGACAAATTTTTTTTCAACAAAAAATCAAAACCGCAGCTAAAACTTCACAGCTTTGCCCATATTTTGAATGTCATTTTACCGCCTAAACAAAAATACCCTGCCCCAGACCACTAAATCCCCTTTGAGCATCTCTGCTTCTTTATAAATAAATTAAATAAATGTACTCCATATAGTGGCTAAAAATTCACTATCAACCACGTAATAAAATATTGCACAAACTATCAAATCCGTCTACCACAGAAGGAAAAAAACGCAGATCGTAAATTAATGTAAAAAGTTAAAGCGTTAACCCTAAACAAACACGTAAAACGTAATTGCTCAGATCATTGAACTTAAAAAAAAATAAGGAATTTTTCCTTAAATAGTTTTGAGCAGGAATTTGAACTAATACGTCAGGAACACATGATCTAAAGAGGACTTTGATCGAGTCAACGTGTGTGGGCCACAACATAAGGTCAGTTCGAGGTCAGGGCCATGTGCATCTCGTTACTGACCCAAACAAGCCTTTCGAGAAAAGGGGAATTGAAACATTGTGATGGAGAACGATCAGGTGCGAAGGGTAATAAACTAAAAATAATCTTCCCAACCAGAGCACACATGTCCTTTCAACCTTATTTAAGCTTCCCCCACAATCAGACATTCCAGTTTAGCGCGTGCTAAGCCCCGCAACTCTTAAACCTTTCGAGAACAATCCCTCTTTTAAAAAATACCAAATTCTAAGGAGTGAAATAAAAACCCAAGCGTGAAAGAAATCGAGGAGAAATAAACGGAAGTCCTGGTTTTTTATTTTGAAAAAAGAAATCTGTACTGGAGAAGAAAAAGATCTTTTCTCCCACGCCAACCCTTTGAGCTCTTGTGGTATATGGTTTGTCTCGCTTCATCTTAGCCGAGGCCACTTGAGAAAACCCGCCTGTGACTCTTCTCAGGTTTCCAAGCAACTTCCATAAATTATTTTCCTTTCCACTTCGTATTTCACACCGTCTTTCCCCTCTTTTCTGTGTATTCCTTTTACATGTACTCATTACTGTGACGTCAGCGTCTCTTATTGGGCTATCGCTTCAAGTGGATCGGTTCAAAATGTCGTTTCTTTCACTTAAAACTGTCCCACAGAATAGATTTATTGGAAACCCAAAGTGATCCAAGAAAAAGTCAATACAAGTTTGAAGATAACGCCCATAATGATCTGTTTTTTTTGTTAAAAATGCGAAAGTTTTCTCCTTTTAAAATTTCCATATACCCTTTTAGAAAATCTTTCTTTCATTTCATGAAAAGAATATTCGACTTTCTAGGATAATATATCAATCACATCTTATCAAAAGGTACGAAGACTCGTCCGAGCACATTGCTTATACATGCCGATGAACAGCTCTAGTTGTCTATATGGAGGGCGAGCATAATCGAAATCATGAATCCCAAATTCTCGACATGTCTCTCGGAAAACGTCGTGGAGGAGCGCCAATTTGCCATGGCTCACTGTAGGCAATAAATGATGTAAAGCGTGCTCGCCGTACATGGTCAGTTCCAGGAACAGGTTTCCATTGACATCGTAACGATCTCGTACAGCGTCTAATTGTGTCAGCCCCCAATCGAGTCCATACTTGGGGGTATCTCCATCATGGAAGATATCCGGATGGTGATGCGCGGCCGTGAGCCCCACCAATCCAAACCAATAACTCGCAGTCATTTGTACAACGAGCCAAATCAGCGTCCCGTTGAGGAAACTCTGCGTGAGGGCTACCAGACCTGCCCATTCGATCAAGGGCAATAAATTCTCCCACCTCAGCGGCTGAATGCCCTTTGTGATGGATATAACGCGGAAAAGTAGGGCCATTGGGAAGGCAAAGGGTAAGACGACATGGGAGATGACCAAAATGCCATACTTCTGCCACCAGGCTTTGTGCTTAGACGGCAAATAGGCGAAAAAGGGCTCATATCCGGATATTTCCCAGTCGTAGATCGTGTTGGAGAACAGATGATGGCTCAAAGCATGCGTGATGCGCCACTCATAGGACGACATGAGACTGAGATCCCAGGCGAACCTCCGCCAGTTGTCTTTCAAGTGGAAATAGCTGTGTGAGCAATTCGTCAGCATCCAGAGGGTCATCCCGGCCATAAAAGCCAGGATTGCTGACTGCAGGTAGCCGGCGAGGACGAACGTGGTGAGAAAAGCGATTAGAAGACCCGTGTGGATGTCGGCGACAACGGTGTCGGGGCCCTGGTTCTCTTTGAGGACGGCATAGGCTCGTTTCTTGAGTGTTTGGTAAAAGCCACTGGGATGGAAAGTGTACGGCGTGTTTCGGGGAATATCGGCCACGGATTTGACGGCATATTTCGCTAAAATTTGTTGGACTTGTGGGTTAAGATGAGATGCTTCGAAGGCTTCGGTGATGTCGGTCCCTTGCGTGTCAGTGAGCCAATCTGGACCACCTGGGTGTTTGTTTACAAACGGGGTTAGATCATAGAGTTGGTCGTGGACGCGCCAGTAAGGGTGGTAGCCATCATCTTGTCGTTTGCCATTAATCCAGTTGACAGCTGTCTTCAAGAAAACGTCACGGTTGGTCGGATAGTGTTTGAAACCAGGCAAACTTGAAGGACTTTGATTCTTGTCAGCCATGTGGGTTATCTTAAAGAGTTCTCTGTGCTAACACATGGGATGTTTACAATTACTCGTTTAATAATTTTTAAGCACTGCAGCTTCCTTACCTTTTTCAGTGAGGGACACAGACACACGCTTATAAAAAACTGCTGGGATAATAGTTTTTCCTTGTTCTACTACTACTAGATTCCACATAGAAAGGAATTTCTCTCAAGCTTATCTTTTTCTATGATACGTGAGAAGCTGATCTTCACAAGCGAACGAATGAAATGGGAATGCCACATGCCTCTCTATGTAGCATAAACAAGTAGAGTAAGCCAAGTAGCACAAAAGCCCTACGGGGACTTTGCGAAACCATTCTCAGGGAAGCTTGACACACAGCAATTAAATAAGGTCAGATCCGGAAATAGTAAAATATATTGTTTGTAAAGAAACAATTAAACACAAGAGTAGTTATAAATTATCCTTGATAGTCTGCAGTAAGTAATCTCCAACGTTGATTAATTCTTTGTTGTCATTGTACACACACTTAAGTAAACGTGCCAACATGGCGTCGACATTGCGAAAGGGTCTAAGCCTGGTTTTTGAGCATTTTGCCCCTGAGCTCTACGCCATATCAATGCTTCAACGCAAGCCCGTAAGGTTTCAACTAAAAAAAATCGAATCGATCACTAAACTATCGACGGAGTACGTCACTCTAATCGATACATGTGGACCTACGTCGCCCATGACGTCGCCGAAGCTAAAAAAAACTACAGTAGATGCCGCTTCCTGTGAGCACTGGTTATTTAGAATCAGTCGCTTTATGGAATCAAATTTTGAAGGACAGAATGAACATTATAAAATGCGTAGCATTTTAATCGGTTATTATAATCACTCTTTCGGATATTAGAGTCAATTACAAAAGAATCTACACATGTACAGTAACGGAACTGCAGTAGTAATTGTTACATGGACTTTGCATATTGACAACATTGCTTTTACGTCGTTTTAACCAATCCTGTCATTTCCAGCCTACTACTACGCTTAGGAGGAAATCCCTTCTAAAGTTCAGAATGACCAGTTCCTTTAATTGACTGGGAAAATTAGAAGGGATATCGTGTTGAGAACCCTATCTATAAACGTCGGAATAGGCTTCAAAGGCGCAGTGTTAGTTGTGTTTTAGACGTGTGGTTAAATAAAAATGGCGAGAATAAGAAAAGGGTTGATTTAATGTAAAAGAGAAATTGCGGCTCATTTAAATTTACGACAAGTTAAATTAAAAAGATTGCCACAAAGGGAAGCGGCTGTTAAGTTAGGAATTCCTCAATCATCTCTTTCAAAACGTTTGAAGAATCGTTACGAAATAAACAACTAGTGGGCGTAGTGAACCTAGAAAAAGGAAACGTGTGGAAATTGTCAAAAAGTAGAAGATGCCTTTTGTTTCTTTGGTTTTAACAATCCAGTTCGTTTCACGCCCCGATTAATCGTATTCTATTGCACATTTCCGATTTGGCGGTTATTAGAATCTCCGCTTAATAGAATCAATATTCACTTGACAAACTTGATCACAATAAGCGGCATCCATAGACTGTATGAATTATAGTTAGGAAAGAAATTATAATGTGTATTCTACTTTCTCCGCACTTATGTTACGATACACTTGACACTTCTCTGCTATTTAGTACGCATGGGCAATTACTTAATTAGGGGACACTTCCGAAGCTAACGCATGTTAATAACATTGTTATACAGCAAATTAAATTAAATAGCTTAATGACACCCTTAGCTCGAGCGTCGAGCAGACTTTCGCATAGGATAATTAATTCATTTTAGTAATTTATTTTAGCTGGCAGAAGGGGGGGAAATGACAAAAGTGGGTGGTCTCCTCTGAAATAAATTATAGAAGAGAAAATTACCTCACTCAAAACCTGCATTCCTACATAACTACGTTTCAAAACTTTGGAAGCCATCTTTGTACACGTGGATGGCAAGAGACTTCAACTTATGGCGGGAAAGCTTTGAAATCGATACGGTTGGACGCAAATAATTATGGTTCCAAGCCGATACTGCCTTAAAATTGATACCAACACCCAGTCAATACGAATTAAAGGCGGGAAGAAAGAATAACAATGACAAACTTAGGTAAACGTAAACGTCACAAGGTAAATGAAAATCAGACGTTTTATGTTATTTTAGCTGGCAGAAGAGAAAGGAGGGGGGTGACAGAACGGGTGGTCTCCCCCCAAAAATGTTAATGTCTTTCTCTTATCAGTGCTACGTCCTTGTTTTGACATAAGCCAGTCGTCTATTACATTAGGCCTAGCACAGCATTTGGGGCCTATCGAAGGCCCAAGTCTTGGCTGTCACTGTTGAAGAGCCGGCTCTTGGCACACAAGACAGAAAAAAGGCCAACAAAAACCACACATGCCTAGCGTGATTTCCCCCCGACCAGAAAAAAAAGAGAATAAGTGACATGGCACACCACGTGGGGGTCACTCAGCCTCAAAGATAACGGCCCATACAGTGCACTCTCGAACAAGATTCCCCCATTTCCCTCGGAATTTCTGTCCCTTCTTTTCTAAAAAGAATACTTAACCCATTAGCGAGATATTTAAGCTTGAGCACATTTACTACGGCCGTCCAAGTTAATTAACAGATTAACGAATAACCGCGTTCCTAAATATCCCTCCCCCCATCCCTTTTACGAGATGTTTATATTCGGCGGACCTCTAAAAACGATTGGAAATAGATGTTGGAAGATCCGAGCCAGCTGGCCAAGCGGAAGTTCTCCAACCGGCAGAAACTCACTAAATTTCCGTTGCCTTTACACTTTAAAACTGATTTCCTACCTCAGAGAGAGCTACAGAATTGCGCTAAAATTAGCCTTCAAATGATCATCTCTCCGCTAACTTCAATGGAAGTAAAGACATCACCGCTTTGTTTTACTGTGGGGATAAAGCGAACGTGTGTTTGCATTATTTGGCGTATTTTTTGGAACTCACGATAGCTCACTTGGTCGTTGCTTCTCACCAACAAGTTATTTTTAGGGGTTGGAAAAAGAGCGTGCAAGCTTGCGTGGATTGACTCGGGGAGCAAAAAGGCGGCTTTTCCTGTGTCGGAAAAGCTTGGGAGAGAAGGACACGCGGAAGGAGAGAGAGAGAGCGTCCATAACATCCCACAAAGTGCGCAAAGAAACAAAAAGGAGTCAAGCAAGCTTAAACGCATCGAGAGTCAGATAAAAATAAAGACTTTTAAGTGTTTTAGCAGAACTAATGGGCGGTTTGCGTTTGGAAGCCCTGCTCACGTGGCTTACTGGGTAATAATAAATTCTATTTTATAGCATAACATGCGAATTCAATTAGCTACACAATTCCTCCCCCCGTCCAATAAAATTAAACAAATCCCAGACTCCTCAATGGCATTATACGCAGCTAATCTTAGCCCGAGCCCCGAAAGTTGCGGAAACATGCAAACATGTTTCTTGTCACTTTTAAACATGACAGACTTCCTCCAACCCTGATTGACGTCTCTGCACAGCCCCTTTCCCCGTACTACATTACAACTTATTGCACGTGTCCTTTTCGCCTGTCATGGAAACCTCGCCACGCTCTTCTGCCCAGGCCTGGAAAGAATGCCTAGCTTTGCGTCTCTAAGACATTCATCCCACCAAAAAAAAGGAAATGTCACGCTCTTAGTCTCAGGTATCGGTTCCGATTGTCAACAGGCGACCTCTTTCGCTGGTAATTGAATTTATTACTTCCTATATAGCTCGGCTATCTATAGTAGTTACTCTCCTTCACTCTTGGGCCCTCGAGTGTTGAGTAAATCATCTCGAAAAATGATTTAAAGCCAAACGATAAATCTTTCCACTTAGTATAACGGTTTCAATTATGGTTTCGCAAAGTGCAACTTCTACTCAGTCGGAAAAGTAAAGAATTTAGACCAATCGTGTGTTGCAATCGTTACTATTCCTATATACAAAAACTTGGCATACGTTGCGACGTGCAAACTTTCAAAACGTTTCAAAATGGCGAAACTAAAGCGCTTCAAGTTTAGTTTTGAAATTGAAGCGCTTTACACGTGATTTACAACTTTAGATTCAGTCATTCATATAAGTCGTTCATAAATCAATTCGTGAAATATCCTTTACATTTTTAAATATTAAACCGCTTCTTGAGTCGAATTTGATTTAAAACCAAGAACGATTTGCATACTGATCCTCGACAGCATTAACTGGGCAATTAGCCCAGTGAAAGAAGCGTTTTTTGTCCAAATAAAAAAAATGGAAGATCATTCCACACCATTACCTATATCTTGGTTCACTTTGAAGCTTTTCAAGAACCGCATGTTTCAACGCGATCCTTTCTCTTAGAAAATCCACAAATTTCCAAGGCACTGAAAACCACACATTATAAATCTTCCTTTAAAAGAAATTCTATTTCTACGGGATCCAATCTTTCGGAAAGTTCAACCCACACAACTCTTAACTTTCAAAGATTGTCCGCAAACGGAAATAAAACACCGTAGTCACAGTTCAAGTTGTAAAAGCTAAGCCGCTTTTCAAATCCAAGTGAGTTCATTAGCGTATTGATTCACTTTTTAGTAGTTTTTCGTCACTTCGAACTTGAGGCTTTAAGGGGAATGTGTGTATATTTGTTTGGGCCGTGTTGGCACAGCACGAGTGCGAAAGAGCTTCAAGTCTTTTGAGTTCGCCACACCAATCCACTCCATAAAGACACACCAGGAAGACTGAGGAGGACTCATCGGAGAGCACAGGGGTTTTAACTTACAAGTTGTCCTCTCTCGCTCTTTCTCTCTGCCACCCCGAGCCTCCCATACATGAAGAATAGCTGCCCCAAACTATGAAAATAGGCCTCCAGCACACTCGGAGAAGGGGCTCTACAGATACGGTGTTCGAATTGCTCCGCGACACGACAATCGCAGTCAGCGACAGGAAGTTTGAATGAATAAAAGAAGAGTTGGAGGGCGCGAAGAAGCAAAAAAAAGGCCCACATATCGCACCTTAGCAAGTCAAATTTGACTAAGGGAGGGGGCGCAAGGTGATAGAGAGCAAATTATCATACCTTTCTGTCCCAATATTGACTCTAACATTTTCTTTTGGGTTGAGGACCTCTTATGGGCCTTATTGTTGAAACGATTCATACAATCGACGGATTTATTTGCGTGGCTTCTCTCGATCTTTTCTTCTTCTTTTGGATGGGGGGAAAGAGCCAACAGAGGGGCCAGTTATACTCAATAGCCAATTTAAAAGGTCTTAAACCGTACGTGTATAACAAAGCCATAGCTTTCTATACATGGCTCTCTAAGGCAACAACAAAGGAACTCGTTTTCTAGGGAATTTTCAGGGCTGCGAAAAGCTCCACAATGTCTGTCGCCACGTTCTACAACATTATGTCGCCCTTAACGAGGTACTATACTCGTGACAAACCTTACAGCTCCAACCTCCCCTTCGAAAGCCATAGGTGGTCTTAAGACTTGACTAATTAAGCTTAACTTTCTTTCATTTCTTTTTTGTACCCCGTTGACTATAGTAAGTTATTTGTATTTTATCTATTGTAAGTTATTTTTTATCTCTCTCCCATTAACTTGCTCTTCAATATACTTGCTGCTCGAGTATACTTCAGCAAGTTAATGGAAGAGATCAGATACAAAAATAACTTAGAAAAGTAGCAAAATTGGACAATAACCCAATTCCCATTCAACTTTATAGCCATACAGTCTATGGTGAAAGGGGGGGAAAAGGACAGAAAATGCCACTTACCGAAATATTGGCACATTAAAGGTGACTGGCAGCGAGGCAGAAGGCAGTCCATGGCCAACAATGAATCTTTACGACAGTTTCTACCCGAACGGAATCCACGGCATCCAAATGGCCAATCTGGGAAGCCTTTTTCTTTGTTCTAGAATCCCACTGCGCCCACAGTGAATTGTCTTCGGCAATGAATCTTTGATGATCTCTTCAATTCACAATCCCAGTTTCGAATCAGTTTTAATTTTCACCATTAAACTATTCCAACTTATTCCTGGCAATTTTCCCAAGCTCCAATTGCGCACTGTATAAGGTTCCAATTGTCTCGATAACTTCACCCAATGGTGCCAACCATGAATCTCAAGTCAAATAGCACTTTCCCACCGATTTGCAGCCTCAAACCAGTTGAATTGCACCTGCGACATCACTCAATCAAACAGGTACAGTAACGAACTTATTGATCGTTACATGAACTCAATTGATCAATCACATTGCTTTTCCGTTGTTTAGACCAATCCTGTCATTTGAAGTCTGCTTTACGCTTTAGGAGGGTTCAACCTTCTGAGGTAGATTTCCCCCTATAAGCGTAGTATAGGCTGGAAACAACAGGATTGGTCAAAACGACGTTCTTGATTTCTGCGATCTTGAATGTTGAGCTCTTGACTACCGTGATCTTTATTCCTGCGATCTTGAATCTTGATTTTTTTATTTCAGCGTTCTTGAATCTTTGTAATCAAGGAATTCAAGAACTAACACTGCACCTTTGAAGCCTACTTCTACGCTTAGTTAGGGTCCTCAACACGATACCCCTTCTAAGCTTGCTTGTCAATGAAAGGAACTGGTCATTCAATTAAAATAACCTGCTCATTTAATTGACCGGGGAGTTTAGAAGGAATTTCCCTACCTAAGTGTAGTAGTAGGCTAGAAATGACAGGCTTGGTCTAAACCTCGCGGAAAGGCAATTTGATTGGTCAACTTGCAAAGTCAATGTAGCGATCAATAAGTTCGTTACTGTAAGAAACAACAGGGGTAATGCAAGTCACTCTACTGCGATTCCAACTGAGGTGTGAAACAGCAGGGAAACTCCTACACAGACAAATCGTCTAGAGTGTTGCACTAATTAATCCAATTAAGCTGGCTTTCTTGGTGCTAAGCTTTTAACAAACTTACAAAATTTCCGTCACACGCATACAAAACAACTCTTTTTCCCCCTCTCGAAATGTGTAATGCTTTTAAGGGGGGTATTTTTTACCTCCTGTTCACTTGACTTGCCTCGAATTTGAAGCTTCATTAGCACTGGGGCGTCAAATCCGAGCAACTGTACGTAAAAACTGGGGGGAGGCAGGCACATTAGGTTCCCAGTAAGATGATCTCCTTCACGGTCCATGTGGATGTTGTCCTCCACACAAGTTTAAGTACGTGTGTAGGGGGTCTAAAGTTGCAGGAATGTGGTGTGTACGCGGTATTCCGTAAAGGGGTTATCGCGATGTCACTCGTCCAGAAAAAAAGTGAAACCTACACTATATCACTCGCTATATAACTTGCCATAAAATGAAGTTCCTCTGTAAAATTCAAGACGAGCGCACATAAACAAGAATCAAGATCAGTTCTTCAGACTCCTAAGTTCGTTGCTTGCCACTTTCTCACTCGCATTTGTCGCGAGTTGAGCTAACACACAAGGTGTGGGGTTATCCAGCACGCCAAAATAGACCCACGCATGCGATTTTTTTAGTCTATCGCCTGCCAAAACCTCCCGTGAACCATCAGCCGGTCTCTTTTTTTCAATATTTACGGCTTAAAAACTTGCCTACGGACAGACACATTAACTTCGAGCATAAACTCGTTCCCCTATTCCCCAAATTTGCACCCCTTGAAAAGAAAAAGTAATAATCTCCAAAGAAATGAATCCTCTAATCTTATCAGAAACAAAGAGAGACAAAAAAAAAGAAAGTCCAACACAACCGACGTGGAAACGTAAGGCTCAAATTGGTTGTGATGGGCTCCACGTTCTTCCCTTTTTGTTGCTTTAAGCGGCGAAATTTTCAAGGAAAGGCCTCATTTTGCATTCATATTTGGACTGGAGCACAGGCGAACATTGAGCCAGGTCCCAAGCCATTTGGCACCACCTACGGTACACCGTAAATTAGCATACTCTTTTGTCTTTCCTTTTGTTTTAAGTGGAAAGAGACACGCATGAGAAACTTACGCTCTTTCGTCTTTCTACTTATATTGTTGTTACATTTTACCTCTGGCTGTGCAGCTTATTTTCACCACGGAAGTGGAGATCGATGCCAATATTCCAAATACGAGCAATCAGCCAAGCCACCTAGCAAAACAAATTTCGTACTTGACTTGATTAAAAAATCCATTTCCAAGATCTGAAACCCAACTATTCTAGAATAGATACGAATCTAAAAGCCCTTGTCGTAAAGATCGATCGGAGGGAAGTTGAACTTTACAAAAAGAAAGATCGGATAGAAGTTGGTCGTTACAAAAAGAAAGCAAGAAAAGAAAATGTCATTTTCAGAAAGTAAAACGATTAAAACCATGGCACAACTTCTTGTTCAAATTCAGTAAGTAGTATAAATTAGGAAAGGGGCCAAGAATGAAATATGATAGGATATGACTGGCAAAATGAGCCCGAGAAGGAACCTGACAGGATTCAAATTCGGAAAAAAAGAAGGGGAAGCAGCAAGGAAGTGGAGAAAATTAATGAGCCTACCTCTACGACAGGGTAGTGATCAATGCCAGCCGCTTGTGCCATGCTGACAGCTTCCGTGCAATAGGTCCACAGCTTGTCTGGTAATTCCGAGTTGGAAATAGTCCCCACTTGAGTTCGCACTTGGGACAATAGATCAATCAGACTATAATTTCCAGAAAACGGATAATTTCCAAAAATTCGTGTTAAAACCCATTCCGAACAAGTTAAGCCTAACTTTACTAGTGATAATTCCGGGCAATATGGCCGTAATTGACCTCCTCGGCTAGCGTGTAATTGTTAATTGCTTGCCGCAGGGCTTTGACGGCCAGGAACTGCAAATTTTCGCTGACAGGCGCCTCGCCGGGAGTTACTACCCTAGCTGTGAGAGTCAAAGATGCTTGTGCAGCGTCCAAATCATCCCCGTGAGGAAGCGGATGAATGTGGTCTGCTGCCTGGGGGACATAACGCACAGCCAAATTGTCGATTTGGCCCAGTGCGATGGCTGCCAACAGCTCCAAAGTTCCGGCAGGCTGCTGAGCTTTTACTACGGTGAGGGCCGTTAGAAATTCCTCGGCTTCCTTCACGTCACCCAGTCCCACCTTCAAGAAAAAATACGGAACAGCTTTTCCCGTTAAAATTTATCGCCGAAAAAAGGGCTAAATGAAATAACCCACCATAATGTAGAATTTATAGAGCCCCAAAACCGTCGTGTTGTCAACTTCGCTCTGGCTTTCCAGGGTCAATACCACCACATTCCTGTCTAGAAACCCATTAATAGCCCCCAAACACGTCCTAAACTTTGCAAAAAAATAATAAACTTTTAAAAAGTCTCTTTTTTTAGAGTTCACCGTAAAATCGGCTCATTTCCCAAGCCCTTTCCAGCCTCAACTCCGCACGCCACGGCTAATACCAATGCACATTCTTCGTCGGAGGGATTTCCCTTTTAAAATAAAATGTCAAAAATAGCCAAATGTTTAAATAGTCCAAATTAAATACCCAACTTTTAAGCAGGGCCCGCAATTTATACGTCAAGAGATACAACTGATGCCGATCTAAAGGGGATGCTGCTTGCAGAGCCACGTTAGAGGCCAATCGGGCAAACCAGAAGCATTTCTCCTCAAATTCTTTCTAAATTCACGAAAGAAAAATAAATAAGTTAGTTCAGAGATAAGTTGAAGTGTGAAGAAAGGTAATAATACCGTTTCAGGTTGTAAGACGGTGTAAGCTGCATCTAAATCGTGGATAATATCTTGGTAAGTACTTCTCTCGGTTCCCATTTGGTGATCTTCGCCTAACATGTCCAAATGGAGGCGTACCAGAACTTGAATGAAGGTGATTTGCATACGAGGGCTCTCGACCAATCCAGCCATTGAGCGCAATAAAGCAGCAGTGGATTCCGCCTGGCTCAAGGAAAGGGAAGACGATGCCAAACGGCCAAGCATTTTGAGCGTAATTGCTTCCTCTAAATGTTCAGTTTCCATAAGTAAATCTAGCCAAAGAAAATAAACGAAACACGCGTTTTAACCTAGAGTATATCATGTTTCTTTAGAAAAGGGAAAGAAACCTAGACCGCAACAAGCTGCTTTCACTTGCTCCAAGTTTTTATACAGCAAAGCCAAATGAAAATGGGCGCACGCTGCCAAGACGTTTTTTTCTGGCAAGGCTTCGCTTTTTGAAGCCAACGCAATAACTTCAGCCACCCTTTCACAGTTGGTGCAGTGTAAAGCGCAAATAAATGCGTTTTCAATTACTAAAATAAGATGTTCTCGGTTTCCTAAGAACGTACGATTAGAGAGACTTGTGATTTGAACACCGAAATTACTACCCAGATGCCTTGCTAGGTTAATTAAGATGCCATAAAAGCCCAAAGCTTCTTCAACTTGACCACTTTTATGTAAGCTGGCGGCTTCGTTTTCCAATCGGACTACAATATTGGTAACACAGGCTTGGCCTAGCGGAATAAACAAGTTAATTTTAAGCAAAGCTAGCAAAACTTGCTTATCACTCATGGAGCCTGGAGATTTCCACTTTACAGCTTGCTGGGCTAATCTGCCTGCTTCTTCGCTTTGATTAAGATTAACGAGCGCCTCCAAGTGAAAGTCTAACAAGGACCAGCGATACGGATCAAACGCAGCGTCTTGGGTGTAGTCAAGCTGATTGAAAATCAACAGAATCACGTGTGCTCGCTTGGATCTCACCAATCCCATTATCTATCGAGAATCAGTAGTTATACGGGATAGAACAAGTTTTGTGAACGCAGTTTACCTCGTAAACATAACTTTCTTTTTCCTCGAAGGAGAATCGCAACGACTCCAAGTACTGGACAGCTACTTCTGCAATAATTGCGTCAGAAACGCCTTCACCGAAGAGCAGAGCGTATAAACGTAAACGTAATCCGAATAATGAGAGAGTTCCTGATTTTAGAAAAATCAAAGCTGATTTCATCGCATCTCTTATTATATTTCTAAGAACCCATTATGCCAGCTGACTCGATGGCTTTCAAAGCTTGCTGGTAATACCTTGGACCATTCCACTCCAAATAAGCTGCTGCTATCAATGTAAATGCTTTCTGTCCAACCATTGGCTCATGAATACCTAATGGAAGGGCATGGCAACGAATAAACACAACAAAATATTTGTTTAAATTGAAAAACAAAATGAAATGAATTAAATTGAAACAAAATACCAAACTCCAGGGCTTCTTCAAACCACATAACAGCTGAAGCGAAATCCCTCTCTTGGTACACTTCCAATCCGATATTAAAGGCAACTTTGGCGAAAGATTTTTGGAAAGTGGTCGGTATTGAACCTCGGGATCTCCAAATGTTTATTTTCTGCTTGACTTGAGCATAGTTCTTGTGCAAGTTCAGAGCGAAGATCTCGAAAGCATACAAATGAGCTTCAAAGGGCGAACTTGCTCCATTTTTCAACATCTTCCATTGTTGGAGCCAAGATTGGCAGGCTGATATACATACGTCGAGTTCTGTGATCATTCTCTGTTCTAGGGAAAAGTTAGTAGCGTGTAATGCGATCTGGATACCGTTTTGTAGCCACCAAGGGTCGTTTTTGCGGCGAGTGTAAGCAAGCACAAAGACTAATAGTCTTACTAATGAGGTTCCCAGCAAAGCGGCCTGCAGAGAATGGTGTCTTGGTAAGGCCATTAGTACTTCCCACAGTTCTGCGACTTCCATTTCAAGCCTTTCTTCTTGTTTAGCTTCTAGTTTCTCGTTATTAGCTTTCTTTAAGCTTATTGACAAGCGCGCTAGATGTTCGAAGGCAGCTGAGTTGTTATTCTTGAGGGCCGAAACTGTTTCGCGCAATGTTTCCAACCATTTGCTAAAATGTTCGAAATTACCTTCGTCTGACATGTTGCATAAACACTTTTATGGTTAAATCATTTAAATTAACCTCGCTTTTCACAAAAAGAGGTTCATAACATTTGAGCGACAATGAAAAGAACTGTTTCGAAACGACCGGAATGTTCGCTAAGCACCGAAATTCCGTTCACCGGATCTTTGCGCGGGAAAATCGACCGCTAGAGCAAACTATGCACCAAATTCAAATCCTTTAAACCGCTATTATATTTCCAATTAAATAAGATTTTTCAAATATAAAATGGTGCAAAAAATTAACTAGAATACAGCTTAGACTGTAAATTAAAGTGAAAAAAATTAACAGACAAGATGTTACTTGAACTGGTCCCTGTGCACACAACGTTCCAAAAGGCACTCAATCACACCAAGATCACCCTTCACAACAACTTCAGTAATATTCCACACCAAGCATCTCACTTAATTGAGCCAAATAACGACTTTTCAAAGGTAGAGAGTAAGTGCGTTCGTCGTTAATCGCGTTACACTGGGGGAGAAAAAAATAAAATATGTAAAAATCAGGGGTGGGTTACGTATCTTTCTGAGCTTTTTAGAAGTAATGAAAATACCAATAAATTGTTTTTTCAGTGGAACTTTGCTACGAACAGAAAAGCACTTACGCTCCAAAGAGAGTGGTTATGAGCCATTCTGGAATCTACGACGCTCAAGCATGTGGATATGCTTCCCAAATCTTTGTCCTCAAGCTCATATTCGTGTGCTGGAAATATGGTCAAATTCTCCTCCCAAGCCGCACTGGGAAATATGTAATTGACGGGCAAAACGTGACCCTCCGTAGTAAATATGTACCGGTCAGCTAGCGTATTAAGAGGATTGTGCACGTCGAACAGCTGTAATGAATACATTCTTATTATTGCCACAGTTTTACGCCATTTTACGTCTTCGACTCTTGGAAGAAAGCGACTTCGAACATACCAGAAACAAATACTTGCACGTTTCGCTTAGGAAGAAGCTTTCCATGCGGTCTTCATGGCTCATATCCAAAACACTGTGAATTGTTGCATAGCCGCATTTGGCTTTGGCATTTTGATTCAAATCTTGTAAGATTTCACGCCCAACATGCAAATAAAAGGGATTCCTCGTGGCCTTGTAAAAAATGTAAATATAAGAATAAGAAAAAATCAGGAATAATATAAAGAATAATTACTTGATAAAGCAGATACGTGGATTCCACAAATTCTGGACGGAGCGGATAAAAAAGGACATCCGGTTCTTTCCTCTGCCAATTAAAACGCTCAGGCAAGGCACCAAATAATCTCCAAATAGCCAGATACAAGGCATGACTACAGATAGCTTCTTCTATATCACCACTTAAAACCTATAATGGCATATCCCTTATTAGATTTCCATTCCGAATTGTCTGTAACGTACGAAATTACCTGGACGCCAGCAAAGGCAGCTTGTAAGGCGTCTATCCACGTAGTGTGAGTGGCTCCATTATTCATATCCACATTCACGTAGAGCGGATGCTCCCCTTCTCCGTGATTACAGTTTGCACGCCTTCAAATAGGTTAAAAGCTTATTAGTCTGTTACGCTGTAAAATTTCCCAATTTAACCTCTTACCCTTTCCGCATGTACTCCTTGATGAGCTGATACGACGTATTGAACATGAGGAAATCCTCTGCCTGGCCGAACATAACATACGACTTCAGTAAGTACTCGAAAAAGGAATCCAAGCCTGCGCCTAGACCGCTCATCTTTCCCGTCCATTTTCCACTCTGCATATCCAACGTATTGCCCAATAAACCGGTAGCTTTGGACCGTAAGTTCCATATGGCTTTGTTAGCTCTTCTTGCGTAGGATTCGTAAATAGGATCTCCCACTAAACGACTCAGTAAGCCAAACTCCACCAGAAGCGAACCTGCTCCAGCGGTACAGGTATCAGTGACGGCGTTCCCAGGTACCCCTTTCTGTAAATGGACCTACGGAAAGGAAAGGTAAATTGTATGCATAGACTATAGAGGGTTAAGCTTCTTTACTCTAGGGTATGGAATTCCGGTTTTCGTGTTCTCAAAGGCAGGTAATAGGCGAGTAGCGAGGTCATGGGCCATTTCTAGCAACTGTCCTTCGTAATTATCCGGTTTTAAGTCGCCGAAGGGTTGTCTAGGATCCGTTATAAGCAAATGTGCGGATAAAAGACCACCTAAAAGCCTGAATATAGATACTGAAATTATAATATATTTTAGGGAGTCAATTTTGGATTATTTGTACCTGATATTGACTTCGAACACTTGGACGATACTGTCCACGTCAAAAGAGACATGTTCTATGACCAATTTGACCGCGTTTTTGAATTCACTTATATTTCCCATAATTGCTAAAGTATCTAATGTGTCTACTAAGGTTAAGGAATAGTTCCCCAGTATGTCATTGATGTTGATATTTGACCTGGAATATAAGGGTGTTTAGCTAAGATTAAGATTCTAAGAAAACGGACAAGCTTCTTTTTTTATTGCCAAATAAATAGTAAGAAATTAATTTATGAAGAGAAATTTACGGATTGAAATAATCAGGCCCTCTTCCCGAGCAAAATACAGGGTTGAGCTCGTCTTGGGGAAATGCATATTTCATATAACTATCATAGCCAAAGTCGAACATTTTCTTCGTCTCTTCCAGCATTTCCAAGCGTAAAGTTTCAGGAAACACGGCATATTTGCTGCTTACAGGGTCGCGCACTGGGTGTGAAAATAAAGAGTTATACAATTTGGAATGGCTCACTTCACAGGATTTAGTTATTCCACTAATTAGTATCACAACTGCTGCTATGTAGAAGGAGAAGGAAAACAATGAGGTGTTATTGCACATGGCTCGTTATTCGCCAACATAATTAAGTGCAAAAACAAATCTCATATTTTCCCACCGGACTACGTCATACGAAAAACAAACTTTTTAATTTCGATATTGCTTACAAGGTGGCACTTGTTAATACATAAAGCTGCAAAATTAAGTAATAAAAGTCATACTAGATGTCAGTAGTCTTTAAATCATTTCAATTTCCGAACTGCTAAAGTACTGTTATGCGAAATAATTCTTAAAACCATATAAATTCTAGCGTAATGCTGTATAGGAATTTATGAAGCTTCAAAGATAATTTTACTGCATTGATTGTACCAATTCCTAACATATCGCATTATAATTGTCGATATGATTTGAATAATGAAGTTGGATTACAAATTTCGTCAACTTTCACTTTGGACTTTACAATTCGCGTTTCTGGTTGTTGGTCGAGTATTCACGATCAATTTTCCTAGATGTAAACAATTCGCAAGTCTCTCGTGGAGTGGTAATGACGAAATGAAATAATTAATTTAACTCCTGTAACCTCGTTGTTAGGTAAGAAGGCTCTTTTATACTGGCTGCAACACAAGTAAAAGTAGCATGTTATTATAATAATAAAGTACATTTTTAGGTTGCGATCTTTTAATTTATTTTGCCAACCCAAGAATGCGTAGAGCAAGGATCAAGGTTGCGCCCAAGTTGGGTCCTAGTTTGGGATCCCGATTGGTAAAAAGCGAATTGAAACCGGATAGTACACCTGTAGTAGCAAACAATATCCAAGAACATCCCATCGAAGAAAGTACCTCTGATCTAAGTCCTCCTGAAAACGCACAGTCCACCCTTACATCAAGCGAATCACCTGCCACCCATGGCGATCCCCCAGATTTACTTCAATCTAATCAAGGAAGTGAATTAGCAACCAATCTTCCAGTTGCAGTATCTATTTTGGCAGATCCAGAGCCATTGAAAACTTCAGCTGCAGTCTCTGTTTTGCAAGAACCAGAGCAATTGAAAACTCCAGAAACTGAAAAACAAACTGCAGCCAAAGTCATTCTTCGCTTCAACAAATTTAAACCAAAACCCAATCTAGCTCGTCCTCCTCGCAAACCTGGCCTTGTAGAATCACCCAGCTTGTCAGAAAAGGTTCCTGATCCGATTCCAATTTCAACCTCTGTACCAGAAAGCTCGACAGAAATCCTCGCCGAACCAGAAATTCCCACCGCCCCAGACTCAATACAATTTTCCCCAGAGAATCAGCTTTCGAATCACCCAGAGGCAGAGCCAGCTCGCGTAGAACAAAACAAGAACGAAGACGTAAAAGCTGCTTCGACCTCGAGCAATGCCAGTCGTTTCCGACCTCGCATTCAGCGAATTCGGCCCAATATCGGTGAAGGAGCCAGCCATCGCGTCCGCACTTTCTCAAGCGCCAGCGAATCCGAAGAGGATCAAGGAAGAAAACGAGTCCGACACTCGTCAGTCTCTTCTAGGACGGATGAGCATTCTAAACGGCCTTCCAAGTTTCAAGAAGAGCTCGATGACGAGGAAGATGAAGCCAGAATCACTGGTAAAAACGCAAAGAAAGTTCGCGAGAAAACTGCGCTACAACTCCGTAAGGAAGAAGTGATGAAGAAACTCAAAGCGGGCAATTTGGAACGTAACAAACTCACGATGTTCGATCTTATCTTCTACAACCCGTCCTCAAATCCCTTACCGTAATACTTTCCTTTGAAGTATAGTTTCCAATATTATCAAATATGTAACTTTTTTAAAAATTAGGAAAGACGAAAGTCAGAAATCGATTCACAAGGAAAGCGTAGACGCTGAGGAAATTGCTGAAGAAGAAGTATCAGAAGAGATTGAGGAAGTTACAATCAGCGAAGCAGAGGTGGCAAAAGAGGAAGAAGACGAAGAGGAACAGGAAGATAACGCCCCTGGTCCACGTGTGAAAGTGGGTCCAAATGGGGAAATCATTTTAGATGAGCAGAGTCTCGTTATTGAGACCACCGAAGCTAAACGTAACCGAGTTGAAATGCTCAGCAAACCCGTGATTGTAGAAACCAATAATGGCTTTGTTAACTATGGGACCTGGCGTAAGACAAAACGGTCTAAAACATGGACGATCAGAGGTAAATGTCTTTTGTTTGTGGTAGTTGATCCTCTACGGTTTTTTCTTTTGTAGAAACGGCTCGCTTTTATAGAGCGTTGAGTATGTTAGGCACTGATTTCTCCTTGATGGAATCCTTGTTTCCTAATCGAACTCGCCCGGAACTCAAAAAGAAGTTCAAAATTGAAGAAAAGCAGAATCGAACTTTAATTGACAACACTATCCGGAACCAAAAACAGTTTGATCCCAGTCTTTTCGGTCCTGATAATGGTAACATAACGCTTTAGTTCTTTTAAAAAACATCCTCTATCTCTGTTCTTGCATCTTCGTCAACGTAGAATCCGATGACGAAGAAAACGTGAAGGAGACGGCTAAGAAGACCAGAAAAGGCAAGGAAAACGATCAGAAAAAGGGGAAGGAGTCCAAAAAAGCCAAGAAAAAGCCAAAAGGACCCAGTCTGGAGCGAGAACCTACTAGCCAAATGCAGGAACAAGCAGTTAGTGATCCTGAACCCCAAGCAGTTGCAGTTTCAACCGAGTTTAAGAAACCTAGAGTCAGAAAACGCCCCATGGTTATCCAAGAAGACGAAGAAGTGGTTGAAGAATGTTCCACGCAACATCAAATCTCCTCAGTTATCGAATCTGAAGCGGAGTCCGTGCCTCTTGTGGGTGAAACGGTGGAAGTTTTGACTCATGAAGCTAAAGATGAATGTAATCCTCCTTCCAAGATGGATTTGATGCTGCAGTCGCCTTTAGGCCAACTCAGCATGGAAATTGGCGGCGTGACCATGCCCGATGGCAGCGACCCCGACAATCCTTCCATGCTCCTTCCTGCGCATTTGACGGAGGCCAATCCCGCGTTAGCCCAAGCCCTGGACGGCAGCTTAGTATTAGTGGCGGCGGATAATCCCGATCATCCTGGCAAGAAGATTATCCATGTATATAAAGTGAAAGCGGGCGCTTCCAACGCCCAAGTGGAAGAGCCTACAGAAGGTTCTAAAGATCAGACATGATTTCCTGTTCCTTTTTTGTTAATACATCGCTTTAAAGTTGCGTATCTATTAAAAATAAAAGCAAAAGATCTAACGTGTCTATATTTTTGTAACACGATTCAACTATTTCTGAAGACAAGTCCTTTAGAAAATAAGGTGGCACTGGGAGAAAAAAAATTCTTCTTTACGATGAATTAACGATTGCCATTTTTTGAAAACTTTGCCCGTTTGCTACGTCACTATACCCTGACGAACGGACCAAAATGTCACTAAGTATAGCTGAGCTCCTAGAATCCAAGTAATATACTTATAAAATTGCAAACTCAAAAAAAAATCACTGGGATAAAGTTAACATAACCTCGCCTTTCCGTAAAGTGTGATAACTGGTATAGCTTGATATTTGTTTGAATAAAAGCAAAGGTAGCAGGTTCAACCGGTGCCCCTTATACTCGAAATTTTACACTAGAACCGAAAATGGAGAAAGACCAAAACACCTTTCGCGTAACTTGAAAGCTTTTCTTCAAGAAATAACTTTCCTCCTCGTTAAACAAGTTCGGAAGGAGAAGAGGGCTCCAACTCTCCTTCCTCGACTTCATTGACTGCAGGTCGGCTATCGTCAGCTACTGGAACTGCGACTTCCCGAGCTCGGGGACCGTCAGTTGTGCAAGTATTATACGATCCACACTGAGCACATTTCGCTCCCAAGAGATGGTAACTTACTTCCGAGTCCTAAGTTAAACATAAGCATTAATTTTTAAAAAAAAATTACGTTAGGGCTTATGAACACACCAGATGGCAGTCTCTACACAAGATCGAAAGGTACCAATTCTGGTACTCTGGAGGCATTGGAGTTGCTGCGATTTCCAAATCATACGCCTCCCATACCTGATTGATGGAGGAATTAGTAATTCACGGTTAAAAACGTAAGGATTTAATTTACTCCTTCCATATTTAATAGCGATGTTTGACAGACTGGACAAACGTAGTGTCCTCCACGGACCATGTCGTCGAAGCAAGTTCTATGAATTAAGTGGCCACACTTTGGTATGTGGGACGGAATGCGGGAAGTGTGAATATCTTCTACACAAATTGGGCAGTTGGTACGAGACATCTTTTCCACGCACTGCATAAAAAGCAATTAGAATACTGCCTCTTTAGCAGACTTTGTAACAGGACTTTGTGGCCTTCTTGTAATTTGCGAGGAAGGCACATATCACAACGCTCACAGTGGAAAAACTTATCCCTGCCACCGACCCTGCAGATTCCACAACCGTCACAGTGGTATTGGTTTTTGTCGTCGTCATCTATGAGTTTACAGATCGCGCAGTAGAACTGTAGCGTGGTATTTTATGGGGGAGAGTTATAGTTATTCACTAAATTTAACTTTAAGTAGGCATATTTATACTTTGCCGAAGACGGAGCTACAGTTAATGCAGATTTGCTGTATAGGCTGTTTGGTTTCGCAGACAATACACATAACCTCGCTAACCTCCTTCCTGAGAACTGTATGATCTTCGTTCTCATCGTGACAGAATCTGCAGGTGTAAACCTTATCGCAGCACGGGGTCTACAGAAAGGTGATTAATGGCAGATTTTTTCCATATATCTTACCATTAAAATTATCATTATCATTAAAAACCATTACTAGGAAACAGACGCTACTGGGAAGTACAGACGCTACTCACCACTAATTTACAACGTCTTCGGTAATGATCACAACCTAGTTTAACTTCCCCTTCTGCCATTTTTGACAACCTTCTCGTAAAAAAAAATTTAAGAAAAATATTAAAACAACATTTTCTGACTTAAGCACCGGTAGATGTCAGGATGTCTTAGCCTCTTCTCACCAGGCATCATTACATTTCCTTCAATTTTCACAAGGGATTTGGTCACATTTGATAAAATTTAATTGCCAAATACAATCATGTTGTCTGCTTGCCATATTTCAACTTGTTTTTGAATTTCTTGGGGTTAAATCCATAAGCTGTAAGTCTTTCATCGGAAAGACCCATGCTGAAATCTTCTTTCGGGGGTTTCTTGCCCAATTTCTTCCCTTTCTTTTGAATATTATTCTTGGGAACAGACGTTTCTGCTTTAGCTTCTGTGGAGGCAGAAGCGGGCTGAACTGGTGTAGGATGTGTACCATTGACATTACCACCATTTTGAGTCTGGTTTTGCGCATTCTTCTTCTTCTTTTTATTCTTCTTATTCCGCTTGTTTTTCGGTTTCGCGACAATAATCGCTTCAGTTTTTTCTGCAACTGCTTCGGTTTCTGGAACAGGCTGAACATTTGTCTCCACTTTAGGCTCAAACTGATCCAGCTTGATCTTTTTGCTCGGAGTTGCTGTAGGTTCTTCACTTTTGCTAGTCGTCACAGTTACCCCATTTTCGCCCTCGCTGTTCTTCTTCTTGCGCTTCTTTCTCTTTTCTTTCCTTTCTTCTTGCTCTTCAGTCAAATTCTCTTCAGGATTCCTAGAAAAACGCCACACTTACAAGCATAAGACTAAAAAGTCGGAATACAATTAATTACTCTGAAAAGACGCTGGGTAGAATCTTCTTTTTGAGTAAAATATTACTCTTCTTGCTATTATACGCCTTCTGGTCTCGGATTTCCTCATCGTCGTTCCTATATTGGCATGTTTTTTTAACAGAACACCACTTATTTAACTCCTTATCGCGAGCCATGAGAATCTACCGAATAAATCTAATAAAATAAACGATTTCAATGCGTTAGTGAAGACCTCTTCAACATCCAGCCCGAAATCGTTGGCCAGAGTATTCCGGTATTTGAATCGCACAGGAAGGTCCCCCACGATATCTTCAAAGTCTAATTTGTAGTACTCGTCAACATAATTTTCGAATTTTTTGTGCAGTTCAGGATCAAACGTGGGTTTTTTTCTCTGAACCGCTTTGGCAAATAACGATTGTCGACGATTCTTTCTCCTGGAACCAGTCATGGCCAAAACTTCTTCTTGAAACGACTTTTTCCTGTTTGCTTCATAATCACAATCCATCTAAAGCACGGAATATTACAAATAAATTTTTAAAAATGCTACAAGGTTACATTAAAGTCTGGATCTTCACAATGGGCTCCGTTATAACCCGCATCGAAATTTTCTGCATTACTAGCAGCCACACCTTCTTCTTCTTCACCACCATAATTGTCCCAATTTTCTATAAGCAAGGCAAAAATATAAATAATTGCAGAATCAGAAAAGCCAGCATAAATTAACTTTATTTACCAATATCCAACTCCTCTTCATCAGGAAATTCCGGCTTCTGCTCTCCTTCGTCAACGGCGTAATATCCTTCATCGAAAACTTGTTGCATACGTTTGTCGTGTTTCTCTGGGTCGAAGTCTTCATCGATATCCTCCTCCTGAAAATTTGAATTAATACTAAGAAGAAACCACTACGAAATGTACCTGAAAGCCAAGGTTAGGATTGCCAGTGATTTCCTTGAGTTTTTCTAGTTTTTCCTGAAGTTCTTTACGTTTCATGATCTTCAGTTGCTTGAGCTCCTCTTTCATTTGCTCCTTTTCATGTTTTTTTCGTTCTTTGACCTCGTCTCGCTTTTCTTTCCGTGAACTGTCTTTTCTTCTTAACGAATCTTCGATGGTTCGAGGATAACGCTTAATCTAAATAACAACTAATTAGCTCCAGTAAAGAATGTGTACTGTTTTGAACTTACGAAATCAGGATCCGGTTCTTCAAAGCGAAAATTAAATTTGTGTTCAAACTCAGCCTGCTTTTCGAGCGTTTTCTCGTCTTCGGACAGATCACCTTCTGAATCGTGGATGATTTCATCGTACGTGGGAATATAACCGTCGTCCCTGGTTTCCAAATGACGCTGATTCAAGATATAGTCCCGCAGAAAGGCTTCTCCTTTGTCTAAACTGGGATTATTCCAGAAATCATGCAAAGGCTTGAGCTCAGTTTTGGCTTTGGGGTCGTTGATCGTAGCTTTTTGTCCTTTAAGCCAGGCTTTATACTCGGCTTCTTCCCTATTCTTTTCGGCTTGTGTCTTATCGCGTTTTACTAGCAAATCGTCGTCGGAGTCTGGCTCCACGAGTCCATTTTTGAAGCTGTTCCTTAACTCTTCTTGCTCTTCTACGTACGTTTTAGGTGCATTTTCTTCTACAAAAATAAATAAATAAATGAAATAAACTCATTTTAAAAACGCATATATTTTCGTTCTTACCTTCGTCAACTAAACCTCCTTTCTCTAGCAAGAGTTGCCTTTGATAATCGCGCAGAAATATGGGTTTCTCCTCCTTTGTGGAGTCCTTTTTGAGCTTTGCAGTGAAGTCTATTGCTTTACCCTCAAAGAAGCGGGTTTCGGGGTCATATATCTTGGAATCTTTCTTCTTTAACGAGGACAGTGTTGTGAAAAAGTCTCGATCCATGTCTTCAGTCCATGCCTAATGGATTTTTGTTAATAAAAAGCGTTTGAAAAACTTACACAGTTTTAGTTATACGTACTTCACCGACTTCATCTTCACTTTCGGATGTTGAGGAGGTCTCTTCATCGCCACCATCCTTCCAGTTCGTTGCTTCATCACCGTAACGATCTTTAACTGCAACAAGTCGACAATTGAATTGAATTGAAATGAAATACAACATACGAAAGTAAAAAATTTATATTTACGCTTTTGGAATTCTTCCTTCTCACGCCATTTGTTGTACCTATCCGCGTAATCTTTATTTACTGTGAAGCCGAGGCTTTCTTCTTCCGGTTCTTCATCCATTATTAAAGTTTTACCTGGCCGCTTAGCCATGGTGAAATTTCTAATTTGCACTAAGTTACTAAGTTTCTTCTCACCAAAACATGACCACGTGTGGTGGAACCGAATAAGAAACGAGTTAGCTAACCTTCGCCATTCGTCATGCAAAGCTTAATATCATTGGCGTGGGTACAGAACATGGTAGATGGTACAGAATAGAATGACTGCTATTCATAATATTTAATTCTGCGGGTGTGGGTAGAATACGAGACGCGATATGCAAAATTGCTACGCGCCGCAAAATTATATGAAAAATAATGAAAAAATATTAAATAAAGAAAAATAGAAATAACGAAATATAATGAAACAAGATATAATGTATTAAATTAAAATGATTAATTATATGATTTACATTACGTTAGACTTAAAAGTGAATTGAAAGTGTAGCTACACTTTTAATTCACTTTTAAGTCTCGCGAACAGCAATCATAGCAGCACTATAACCTTTTTAGATTATGTGCTGTGCTAATAAAATACGTTTTACATTTAAATAAAAATTTTAAACTTGTCACACATATGTGTGACAAGTTTAAAATTTCAGATGCGTGAAACTTCTCTTTCACGCATCTGAAAGATTTTAAGGGCATAACTGGTAAGAAATAAAGTTAGAATAAAATACAGTTAGGATCTTTTTTTCATCCCTTAATCTCTTGAAACATTCCAATTTCTCAAATGTTGGTCCTCCAACATCGTTTGAACGTCGTTATGAAAAATAAATTCCAATTGCTTGGCACCCTTTATTGAATGATAAATGACATTTGATCAACAATTGAGCGTGAATGTCGAAGTGCCAATTTGCTTCAGAATTGTCTTTCCATTAGCAGATGAAAAAAGAGTTCCAACGAAGTTCAAGTGACGCGCGGCCCCATACTCAAAGTTAAGCCTATAAACTGTGCCTATAAAGAAGCTCCCAAATTTGACAGAATGGCTGTTTTTGAAAACTTGACTTGCCAGTGGGGTAAAAGTTAAATTTAATCAACAAGGATGGCACCATGGGTCAAAGGTACGTATTTTTCTTTCGCGGAAACTACGCTAGGTTGTAAAATGCGAAGCAGGTTTCGTAGTCCGATTCAAATTGTACAGCATTAAGTACCGTACAATAGGTATAAATTCTATCAATAGATGGCGTTCCAAGCTTATTTTAGAGCAATAAACCTCTGTAAACAAGAGCGCACGTTGCACCGACGTTTGTTGTGATAGACAAAAGGTTTACTGAGAAACGCAACCAAGTCGGCCGTAAACTAATTTATAAATTTTTAATTTATTGTTTACGATGGAAGCCGGACATATTTTAAAGGGCAGTATCCAGCAAGCCTCTTACAACATAGTTTTACAAGTAAAATTAGCTTAATTACTTACCCATTTTTAATTTTCGATTTTTGTAGGTCGCCTTTAGGGTAGTGACATTCCTTCTAAATGCGTTTATTTTGCATTACGTTTCTCAAGACGTCTTAGGAGTTATCAACGTTCGCTTGGTATTACTCTTTTCAACAGTTTTGTTCGTAAGTAGGGAAGCTTTTAGGCGAGCTTGCCTAAGTAAAGCTCAAAACCATAATTGGCCACAAGTGATCAACTTAATATGGCTAACGTAAGAAAAAAAAAGCCCGTCTTCAAATATCTCTTTTTAACTCTTCTTTCCTTATAGAGTGCCCAATACTATTCTCTGGTCGTCAGTTTTCGGCTACATTTGGCTCAACTGGCTGTCCCTGCCTGACGAGTCCATCACTAAAGATTATACGCTTGCAGTACTCTTAATTTGCCTGAGCTGCGTCATTGAAGCGTTCGGCGAGCCTATTTATCTCTTCTCGCAAGCCTTTCTGTATATCAAATGGAGGGTAAGATAGGCTTGGCTTGACTTTCATTATCTCCTCTTTCACTCACTCGTTTCCCTTTTTTTACGGCAGCTCGTGGTAGATTGCTTAGTTGTGGGTATTAAAACGCTGGCGTTGGCTGTAGCTGTCGCACTTAACGCCGACAATGCGCTCAAAGCCTTTGCTTACAGCCAGTTATGTGTTTCAAGCCTCTTCGTGTTCCTTTACGCATTATATTTCCATAGCCAGCTCAAAAAGAGGCGAAAGTTGCAGAAAACCAAAGAACACCCGGATGATCACCTATTAAAGTTACCTTTTGACCACATGTCTGAATTCCTGCCCAGAAAGCTCGACGGACAGGTAACACTAGATCATGCATAAATAAAGCGTTTCGGTTTAGGATTTTTTTATAGACCCCCATAAGCTACGATTTGGCCAAACTCACGTGGAGTTTCTTCAAGCAAGGCATCCTAAAGCAAGTGCTGACGGAGGGCGAGCGCTATATTATGACCATCTTTGGGGTCTTAAGCTTTGCCGAGCAAGGCGTTTACGATGTGGTCAACAACCTCGGTTCCATGGCTGCCCGCTTTATCTTCCTCCCCATTGAAGAGAGCGGCTACTTCTATTTCGCTCAGATGATCCAACGAGATGCTCCTATAGAAAAACAAGCTCCAGTACATCTCGTTTATCGCTTCAAAACCTTGAAATATAAATGCCCTACTAATGTGATTATAGAATGACGTCGCTCAGGCTGCCAAAGTGCTCAAAATCCTGCTAAGAGGCATGTTGTTGATCGGTTTGACGATCGTTAGCTTCGGGTTCGCCTATTCCCATCTTCTGCTACAATTATATGGCGGGCACACCCTAAGTGAGGGTCCTGGCCCCACTTTATTACGGACACACTGTGCCTGTGTGTTACTATTGGCCTTAAACGGAGTGACGGAAGCATATACCTTCGCTTCCATGAGCCACACCGAATTGGACAGGTAATACTACCTAACAATAAGGCCGCGAAGCAAGAAAACTAATTTTCTTATTTCTAATGTCTTATTTTTTCCTTTAATCGTAAGGCATAACAAGTTTATGGTGGTACTTTCCTGCTCTTTCCTGCTGCTTTCTTGGGGATTAAGTAGTCTACTAGGGAGTGTGGGCTTTGTCTTGGCTAATTGTGCCAATATGGCGCTCCGGATTGCCATCAGGTACTGTACACAAATATACGTTCAAACTCTCTCATTTTTAGCCTTGAAATATTCCTTTTCTAGTGTCCGTTATATTCACGGTCAATTCCGTGGCACTACCCATGATCCCTTAAAAGGGCTAATACCCCATCCCTTGCTGGTAGTAATATTCCTTGTTTCGTTCTTGGTCACAGTATTATCTGAAGTAAGTATTTCGATTTAACGTCCTAAGTAAATCGGATGTCGATTTCCTTTGCACTAGTCTACGTTTTTCTCTTCTCGTTAATAGCGTGTTGTTTACCCCGCATCAGCCCTGGCACATGTGGGTATTGGAGCTATTTGCCTCGGAATATTAGGCGGTGCTATCCTCAAGACCGAGCCTGATTTAACTCAATATTTGATTACTATTATCCGAGCTAAATTGGGGCTGGATTCGAGGAAGAAGATAAAGTGAAACAAGAAGACAAGCGAAAGGTCAGGAAAATACGGCAAGTTGTTTATGTTTGTGTGATCTCTTTAAGGTTTCATGAGAGCTTGGTTTAGTGTTCTGCTTATGTTTAAATATAGAAGTTGTGACAGTTCGAGGGAGGTCTTTTTTTATTATTATTGTTCAGGGCCATTTCCGTAGGTGGCGAAAACGGAAGGGATAAAAGGAACGCGTGTTCGCCACCCTTGACAACGCCGAGGGGCATTTCTGTCATAAATCCCAGGGTGTTGATTGGGGCAACTCAATCAAGCCTTTGCGAGGTTATGAAATGGTGCATGGGGAAGGCTGCCAATGTACCAAAAACGTTCTTTCCCCGCTTGGAAGACTAGCTGACTTCCTAATTAAGTACCTTGGGCCAATTGGGTTGGCAAATGGGCTGATTTCCTTATAGCTATAACATAGAAAAAATCTTTTCTCGCTTCATATGTTCCAAATGTTGAATAATGTGGGTCATGTTTTAAGCTGAAACAACAAAGAATACTTTTGAGAGAGTACTTCGAGTTTACTTTAAGAGATAGTCGGAGGCCACGGTATAGCTTCTTTTACTGTTTTCTTACGTAACATACGCTTTGTACTTTGAAGTGTTTGCTTACTTCATATGAGTCACTCAGATCGTGACTATAATTAAGAGCTCCTGCGAACTACTCGCTCTGGTACAGGCTCTTATATTATCTTTGTGCTGACAATTAAGCTTGTAACCTTAAATGGTTCGCTTGCAGTGTCATTACTGTACTGTTATGTCGAAATTTTGTTTATACGGTGTACCATTTCTTTCTTAGTGCGTGAATTTGATGCATCGAAATTCGTAGAATCATCAAATTGTCGCGTTTGAGAAGTTTTGGACTCGTCTCGCGCAGGCTAGGAAACAATCGCGAGGTGTCTGATTTTGCTAATTTTGCTGCAGTGCAATGCGATAAGGTCTCTTAACGACGTGTGTTTGCTTACTAGCCGGATCAAACGACATACGAGCATAAGCAGTTTGTCTGCGAGTTATTGACACAGGTCTGATGGATAAGGTTTATTTCATTAGAAGAAACAACCAACAAAAGAGCCTTTGCCTGTGCTGTCTTGTATGCGCTCAATTAACCTGATCTCTAACAGTCTCCACTTATCTCCTTGTTTATAAATGAGAAACGACGGCGAAATTACTTCAGGGATATATACAATGCTCTCTTCACCCATCTCATCTAGTCAAACGTAGAAGACGAAAAAGACAGAAAAAACTCCAAGGAAGAAGAAGAAGCCAATGTTCCCAAGTTCCTTTCATACGTGGGAGGAGGCTCTTTGGATCAAGATCAATAACAAAGTAATCAGATATTTGCTCAAGCACCACCCTAACGCTCATTCCATATTCTTTTTTGTACTCGCAGCTTTTCCCTCTAAAGCAGGTCAAATTATTGTCGGGGGCTCGTCACCTGCGATTCCCAGCTATCTTTTTTCCCCCGTCTTAGCTCGGAGTAGGCCCTCTTCGTAAAGGAAAAGAAAAATATGGTTTCGTTTCTCGTTTGAGGCTCGTGGAAGCCAAATTGGGCCCTGTTTGTCCCCACAGAGCCACAAAGTAGGATTTGGGTCCATGTTGGTAGAGACGTTCCGTCTCATGTGTCATGATTAAGAAGACCGGGCGTAGTTGGAGTCCTTCCAGCCCAAGACTTAGTATACTTCGCTCCCACACACGCGTTCGACGGTTTCTTCCCTAAACCCCAACCTTGGTCTTGCATACCAAATAGCTCTCAATAACGAAAACATGGGCTGGGTCTTCTTCTCGTGCGCTAAAGGTGTAAAGGCCCACACGCTGAAAAAGACTCGCTCTTCCCATACTTGTTCTTCTTTTAGCCGGATCTACCCAAAGTAGTACCAGAAGACGAACGAAATTGAGCCTTGATGGCACCGCAAGAGGGAAAAAAGGGCAATCTTGATGATCTTGATCCAACCTAAATACAAAAACGAGGAAAAGAGCCTTGTAATATAACCTCTTGATCAATTTTAAAATAAACTTTCGTTTTCGTACCAAGAACTTGGGCGTTTTTACTTCTTTTCGGAAATGCTCTGCCCTTTTTCTGTGGTTATATGGAACAGCACTTGGATTCCGCTTGAGTTTCTGAACTTTTTCTTCGAAGAAAACTGTCGCTCTCCGAGGAGTAGTTTGCCAAAGTTTGAGGGGGATTCTGATCCGCGGATGGTTTCCAGACCAAAAGGGGTTCTTCAGAAAAAGAAGAATAGGAAAAACCAAGTAGCAGAAGCGCCGTTGGGTCTTAATGGAGTTGTGTGTGAATGGGTTTTAATTGGTAGCATCATTAGTGACCATCAAGTTAATGATGAGGCTTGGGGTTCTTAATTCATTTCAACCCTTTTTGCCTCCAAGGGACGAAATAGGAGTACGGTACAATCAAGTCCTATACTTGGGAATGGGAACTAATCCTTTCATCTCGCTTGTGGCCAAAACCGATTCGACGTAGTAGTAGTTTGAAACTGAGGATATGCCAAGGCCCGCAAGATGGGAAAAAAAGAAAGAAAGTTGAGGTTCCAAGATTGCTGGGATTCAACGCGTACGGAGCAGACAAAGAAGTCGTTTAACTGCTTCTTGGGATATTTAATCGTTCCGTTTTGGCTTTAACTATCCTTTGCAGACCAAGGTAATAAAGAAACGTCCTTTTTTCCTTTTCCAACAAAACGTAGGCTATGGAAATAAGCAGGCGATTAAGCTAGGTAAATACTAAAACCATCTCGTCCTCGACAAGTCAAGCTGCGTTGGGGGTTGGGGCCAACGGAAAAGTGGATGGACGATGTGTCGTGTCATCAATGGCAGCTTGAAAGTCTTTTTCTTGTCTTTTTTTAACGTTTACGGAGCTTTCACACCTGTCCGTGTGTGCACTCCGAGACTTGGAAAACGTTGTAAGACGAAGTACGACACAGCTTAAACGCCCATATGTGTACGTACGACGTGTGCCAAAAATCCAAGTCAGTTTTTCTGGGAAATCGGGTTTATTTGCTAAGCCCCCCAGAGGTAAGAATTGTGGGCAAACTCAGAGAGCCTCGAGAGCGTGTTTATTTTTGCTTCGTCACCTCGCCAGCTCTTCAAAGTGAAGAATTCCTATCTGAAGTCCATGGAGAAGATGGTTATTTGGTTAAATTCTTGATGTATGGGAATCAGAGCACGTAGACACCGATTTCTCGCGTTTTTGTTCCCCCTTGCAAAGCTGTTTAAAACTGAATTGCTTGAATATCCCAGTCGAAATTGTGCTTAATTAAAAGCATTTAGAGGATGTATTCGATGTGAAGGAGCTATATGTATCTTAAATCTTGTGAGGATGATGAGAAATGAGAGATATAATATCGTAGCATCTCTTCTGTAGTAGAAAGTATAAGGAGAGTCATTTTTTACGAGCTAGCATTAGGAAATTTTGGGTTGTTTGTCGACTTTTATTGGAAACTTGGAGTTATCTTGACGAGAAAGCTGGCTAGGGCCTCCTAGGGCTTCATATGTTGTTTGCGGGCATGTTGCCTCGGAGGGAATATTGTCAAAGAATGTTTGCTTTGTCATATATGTCATGGGCCGCGCACGTGGTAATACGACTTTCCGGAATTTTGATATGAAGAGGCCCATAATTGGATTTTACCAGGTAAGTTAAGGGGCTCCTGGTATTAGAACGTTCTTTGCTTCTGCTTTTCTAACGTGCCAATCATGTTTCGCGAAGAATTAATGGAAAATGTCTCGTTTGTTATGATTTTTGGCGCGCATTTTTCATCGACGTCGTCATTAAAGCTCGCTCTTTTCGATTCTTTTGTGTCTTATTGCCCGTTGATCTTATTCATAGATTTCACTCTACTTCTTCCAAGTAAATGTGCTATGTCAGAATAGGAATTTCTTTAACTTTTATTATTATTTTGTCTCATTTATTTTCATAACATGGAATATTTTCGGATCGCCCCGGTAGGTGCGCCAGTAGTACGAAGCGGCTGCATTACGCTCTACCCGGACTTGAGGTACGCTAAGTAGGTGCTTCCGCGCCAGAGCCGATCAGTTGCCGCGAAGAGTTCGGTAGGGAAGCACGCGAGAACCGCGGTGGTAAAAAGACTTAAAACTTCCCATAATTGGGCAAGGTCGCTTTAGTTACCTTGGAATTAACTAGCCGACATTCGCGCAAGTGTTGTTATCACTATACTGGACGTATTGGACCTGTGTATTGCCATTTTTAGTGCAAAAGGATTATGTCGTTTCCAGCGAAGAAAGTGTAGTCTTTTATAGGCGGTAATTGCCCCAGCTAGCTTGTCGGAACGCTTGGTAAGTGGTGGTCTGGCCCAGGGCAGTTTACTTCTCTCGGCTTTTGAGCCTTTTTTGAGCTTAGTAACAAGTGCAGAAGGTGTGTGTCTGTGTGTGTTCCATTGAGGCGCGGAATTTATGCATAACTATTCGCTATCTACGCCCATTGACGCGCTCTCTACCATCAAAATGACTGTTTTTGGCGCGAAATTCATACTAGTTTACTGCTCTTTAATCATACTAGCGGGCATTTATTTTGTCGGGCAATTTACTCCTTATTTACACGGTTGTAGGGGATGAGAGCTGTGAAATTGTGGCTTGATGGGGAAGCTTGTGTCGCTATTTGCCTATCAATCCGCGTCTAAAGCGAACAACACATACGCCCACACATGCCAGGCTTCACAGAAAGAGATTGTCATAAGCGAAACGAAGGAATCTCCCAATCTTGACGCGTTTGATAGGAATGAACGCGAAAGACATGATGATAAACTCGCTTTGCCAGCGAGAAACAGTTGAGCCATTGATTTTTCTTGGCTACCGGGGGGTGCTTCACCACTGCTCTTTTTTAGTCCCACAAACATAACAACTGAGGCCAGGACGCTTTCAAACACCCGCGTTCAAACAAAAAAAAGACGCTTCTTTGACATGTGCCGCCTTTTGTGTCCAAGAACTTCTTTTATGCGGCTTCTATTCGGTGCAGGCTAATGAATTTGTATATTACTTGACGCTTAAAGCACTAATAAGGTTGCTAAAGCCCAATTTACCCATTTTACGCTAGTTTTTTAAGTTTTCCTTTCTTCAAGTTGTTCAAATTGGATCAGCTTTTCGACCTTTTCATAGATCTGTACAGCACCGGAATAGGAAATTCTTTTTATTTCCTGGACGCTAGAAAGGCCGGCAAGAAACCCATATTGTTTCGTTTTCTTTTTTGGAAAATTTGAAGGAAACCCCGTAACAGTTATGTAAAGAGTTTTTGAAAGGGTGAAGATGTAAAACTTCCGAGTTCATTGGATCAAAGGGTGAGGCGGAGGTTAACAATGGATGTGATACGTTAAGTCCGAGGTTTGTGGATTTAATGCTATAGAGAGTCGGGTTGGTTGGGATTGTTATAGTTACACAAGTCGCAAGCTTTCCTGATCTCAAAGTGTATCGGGGGTTATTTTTCCAATGTGTTTTATAGTCACAGCCTTATTTTTTTTGTCCCCATTGATAGAACCCTTATATTCTTTCTAAGTTAACTCTTTCTTCCTCTTCTTTTCGACAAGCTTCTCCAGCCCAATTACCCAACTTTTGTTAGTTTGGCGTTTTGTTGCGAGCTTTCGACTGCGGTGCTTCATTAAAAGTTGAAGTAGGACCCTATTTTTCCAGGCGGTTTCTACAACAGAGTTTTGGATGTTACAGAAACTTTGAAATGAATCAAAGATAATGCGATATAAGGCTTAACTTAGTCATGATTGCGATTCAACTTTGTTGAGTTATTCTTACCATGCGTATTTGAAACTGAGGGTTTATTTGAAACATAAAACACTCCCAATTCTACCGGATTTTTTGCGGCTTCGTCGTTTTACCATTTTCTTCGTCATTTTAGCATTTTTAGGCCGCATTTTTTAGGCCGCAAACGTGTATATTTAAAGTTGGATTGATATACAAGGAATTAGCCTAAATTATCATCTAATTAATCGAGTTTTGCTTTAAACTTTATTTCAAAATATTCTATTGTGGCTTCGTAGTGTAGCCTGAGTTAATTATTCGGATTTATGTAGGAAGCTAATAGTATTGGATATTGGTATGTTTAATGCATTTTTTTAAAGGTAGGGAACGACTGTTTTAGGACGCATTTGAAAAGGGAAGGGTTTTAGCGTATACTTGCCTCGATGATGACCTCCTGATCTAACGGGACTCCCGACTGGGACAAAACGATGGGGTCAAGCGAAAGGCTCACCCTTCACCCCTTTTCCTTCCTGTTTTGTATATATATATATATTTCGTTTTTCTTGGGTTGCTTCTTTGGGGGGCTCTGCAAACTTGGCTTTTTTATGGTGACATCAAATGCAAATGCGTAAGAATTGAGGCGAAGCGGAGGGGAAACAGCCAAGGGACGAAGAAGCGGGCCAAAGCCAGGCAAAGAGAGCTCAATAGAAGAACTGATGTGATGGTAAGGGTCGGTTAGGTTTTTGCGATGAGTACAAAAAAGACGAGGGTGATTTGACTTCGGGAGTCTATAAGACAGACTTTCCCCCCATTTTTCCCCCTCGCCCCTTTACCCCCGTCATTCAATGTCCTGACATGTGTCCTCCAACTTGCTTTTTTTTCTTATCAATCCTTAAGGAGAAGGAACAGGCAATGACAGGTTGAGGTTCATGATTTCTATCGTCCGCCAGTCGACTTCATCTTACTATTATTTGATTGATTTCTATTGGGTACAAGAATTTAAACCATAATTTCACGTGCAGTATTAGTTTCCGCAGAAAAGGATCAAGGAAAAGAGAAAGGAATTGGCAGCTTTGCTAATAATATGCGTGAGTGTAATGCAACGCCGTGGGAGTAAGAAGGAAAGATAAGACAGAAAGGAGCGAGATATCTGTGTATGTATATATGTGTGTGTGAGAGAGAGTGTGTGTGTGCTTCAACCCGCATGGTATTGATCCATATGTTGTGTCTCTCTCTCTCTTTGCTCACTGCTGTGCTTCTAGTCTCTCCGTCTCTCCTTTTCTAGGCAAGAAAACTTGGGCCCGGGACTTTTTGAGGTTGTCCAACCCGCCATCCGTTTCTTCCGTCGAGCAATGTGGAACTAAGCCTTCCAAGAAAGCGACAACCAAGGGGGTGAAAAGGGGAAAATCTGCAGACCAGAAGTTATGGTTCATAATTGGGTCGAACAGTGCTAAAACAATCAGATTTCATTGTTTTGTTGCAGTGAGTTGTGATTGTGTTGGATCCGTGGATTCCTTACTTGGCCCCGCCCCCCCTTAAAAAGAAACAAATGGGCCGGGCTAGGATCTGTTACTTTAGGTGGTGGCTGCAGGGATGCTTATGGATACTTACGACCACTGTCACCGCGTCCGAGTCGCCTACCGGTAAGTCGGCTTTCCGTCTCTTTTTTGCCTTCTTTTTATTTATTTTCCATTGTTAAGGGGCAATTATTTCCCTTTTTTAAGCCGTAATTAGGGGGGAAATTCCCGTCTTTCAAACCGAAAGAAAGAGAACCTTTTACAAGGTGTAGTTTTCATTGTTGGCCGTTGGCTATGGCCTATGGGTGGTCAGTAGGGCTCTTGATCCTTTGTCTCACCCTAAGGTAGAGAGTTGGTGTCTAGTGCGAAGCTCGTAATTAAATTCAAAGGCTTCCTTGGTCAGAATTTCGAATTGCAGCAAGAATGAGCCGGTAAGGAAATGTTGGTTCGGAAAGTAAGGTGGGGCCTAAATAATTAAATCGTGTTGGATATTTTTTCTTTTGTTTATTAATTGCAAAGATTGCGAAATGGAGCACACATACTATACAATAGTTTTAAAAGTTCAAAAATGTCCAAAAATAATATTAGAAATATTTATAACAAATATTAAAAAATTCAAAAATAATTGAACTTTTAACTGCAACTAGAGAACAAGTAGAGCAAAAAATAATATACAACATTGAAAGAGCGAAGGCTACTAAGGAGGGAAGGCGAGAACAATGCCTAAGAAAAAGGGGGGAAAAGGCGAGTTTGCTCTGGAGTTTCGTCGTCGACACGACACTGGATATATAGGGCTTTGAAACGCGTTTTTTTACACCTCGTTGCGTTCAGGTCCAAGGGATCTTGATGTTGTGTGTGCCGAACTACAGCACCTCGCAAATCAGGGTACTTTAACCGACCTAGCACCAGTTTCTGTCTTGGGTTACCCTAACCGATAAGCTTCTTCCCCTCCCACAACCCACTCTTCCTCTCTAGAATATTAGGTGGTCGTTGATATTCTAGCCAAATTGGTCGAGATGGAAAAGTTTTCAAGATATGAAAGCATCTGATCGATATTAGTATTGGGATGGGACAAGACTCGCGGTGACTTTTCGGACGTCGGCCTATACAGGAGAGAAAAAAAGGAAACATGGAGAACGAGATCAAAGGACGTAGAGGCCGAGAGGGTATGCATGCCATCTGGAAGTCGTAAAGTAATCGAGAGGTATTGATCAGAAACGAGGGCTCGTTGGATCCATGCGGATGCTTATTATTGCATTTTGAGTATTTTTGTCCCTATTTTTAGAACCTTTGGATGGAGTGCAGCCATGAAAATTAGACTGTTTGGGTCGCAAATTGTCGAGGTTTTCGTTTTTTTTATCTCTCTCGCATTTTTCTAAACTCTAATATGTGCATTAAAATTGGCTTCAGAGTTGGCCTTGGAAGGGTTTGGAGTTTGTAGGGAATTTAATGAGACCCGCCCTTAGGCCGATATGTGAAGCGTGTGAGTCCGAGAAAATTCTGTAAAGAAAAAGTCGGAAATGGTTACAAAGGCTAACTCGTTTGTCGGTGGCTGCCGTGCCGGGCTTTTTTTACGTTCTTCTCGCAAACCAAAAAAAGTGAAAAATACGGGAAAAAATAGTGATCCTTTCGCCATGTGTACAAGTGACTATTAAGATTGCGGTGGGGGTAAAAAAATCCACGTTTGTTCTGTGTGTGTCGCTACTAATTATCGTTGACCCTTTGTCCGTCAACATTTTTGGAAGTTGTTGTCTAACGATCTGCCGAAGCCGCCGAAAAGCTAGTAAAATAAATGTTAGATAAATAGTAAAAAAATTGAAAAGGTAGTTATCCCTCTTGCCGAAAAAAAGTATCTGGGAGGGAGTGAGGGAAAAAAAACCCAAAGGTAAAGAAGAGGAAGAAAAAAAGTTAAAAATCGATGCTTGCGTTTTCACCCGTTTGGTTCATGGCGTTGTTGCGTGCCGCCTTGTCGTCAATGCGTGTGTTAAACCCCCCAAAAGCCGGGAATATATCGTCCAGGTTAGCATGTAGCGTGCGTTCCGGGTCGCCGAAGCGGTTACTTTGTACTTTGGGTCCCATATAGCCGAGTGTATAGGACCTATAGAGGAGAAACCTTGGGTATGTGGGGATATTATGTACTTTGGAATATAGCGGGGTCTGAGGTCTGCTTTTTTCAGTAGTTTTCTTGCCAAAGGATAATACGCATAACACACACACACGCTCAACATTCCAGGAGCTCAGAAGCAAGTAATAGTCCGGGGTGCTTGGGGGTCATTGCATTAAAGGTGTGTATAAAACGTTAGAGAAGGGGGGTTAAGGGGGAGCTCCCATTCCTGTTCCAACGAGTTGGGATATTAAAGTGTGCAAGGGGGAAGGTACACACATTCATACGTGGAGCAGAAAAGGAGGTTTTCGGCGAGGTGGGCGTGGCTGTGCTGCACGCAAATTGGTCACAGCAGTAGCACCCGGGGTTCTTTCTATTGTTACGAAAAGAAGGGCGCATCGATCTAGAGGATATGCAGTTGTATAGTTTTCGATTCGGGGAGACTTGGTGGGATTTAATATGTATCTTTTTGAAGGTATGTGGAACCTCGAATAACACGTGGAGCCGACCAGGTAAAAGTTGAATACGAAGGGGAAACAAAAAATCTTGTACATTTTGTATTGTTGGTCAGCGTCCAAGTTTTGTTCATAGATTGATGGAAATGTATAGGACGACTTTTCCAACTTGTCAGGCTAACTTGGCAGTGTGTCATGCCGTAGCTGATAAAATGTAGGCAATATGTATAACGTTCTTTTTTTATAAGCCAGGCAGGTTGAAATACAAGTGATTCAAGAACTCAAGATCACAGAATTCAAGAACTCGGTATTGAAGAACTCAAGATTCAAGATCGCGAGTCATGATTGCAGAAATCAAAACTGAAAAGAAAACTGATTTAAGATCGCAGAATTCAAGAACTCGAGAGTCGATTTCTGGAATTCTAGGGTCTCGAATCAATAGTTCGCAGACATAAAAAAGTCAAGATTCAAGATCACGGTATATAAGAATCAAGATCGCAGAATTCAAGAACTCGAGATTCGATATCAATATCGCAGAATTCAGGAGTGCAGAAATGAAGAATTCAAGAAGATTCAAGATTGGGTATTCAAGAACTCAAGATTCAAGACCGCTGAAATTAAGAACTCCAGATTCGCAGAATTCAAGAACTCGAGATTCGATTTCTTGAATTCTGCTATCTTGAATCAATAGTTTACAGCTTTCAAGATTCAAAATCGCGGTATTCCATGCAGAACTCAAGATCAAGATCGCAGAAATCATGAACTCGAGACTAAAGATTGAAGAATCCAAGAACTCAAAGATTCGATTTCTATAAGCAATAGTGGGTGTAGTGAATCTAGAAAAAGGAAATGCGTAGGAAAGTGTAAAAGATAGACGATGCTTTATTTCTTTGGTTTAAAGAAGCCAGGAACCGATTTTCGCTTATTAGAATCTCCGCTTAATAGAATTAAGATTCTCTTGACATGCGTGATCTTAATAAGCGGCATCTGGACTGTCTCAGTAAAGGTAAACGTTGGGCCGAAGGAGTTTGGCACGCTGTGCAAGTCGTTTAAAACGTAGAAAGTCCAGGGCAAACTACATTCGTGGTTGAGGGACTTTAAAGGCAAAGGGAAATGGCCAAGCCGGAGAAGGGGCTACGAAGCCGGCCTTATATATTGCTTCGGACGGCATAACGTGCCAAGTTGCGTTTTTTGGAAGGTTTCCCATGTCCAATTTGTTGGAAAACTCTTCAGAGAGCTTCGCAGTGTGTAGGGAAATGAGTCATGTTGATGAGCTGGTTTTTCTTACTCCAGATGAAGCAAGCCTAAGTGATGGATGCGATCCTCGATTTCTTTTTCGGAGCGAGATCAGGGTAATCGGAAGTCGTCCGCCAGGATTTATACAGCCTGGCGTATGCCAGCACGGAATGCGCCTTCATTAGGCGTCTTGTTCTCGTAAATCCTCGCCGAAGTATAATTTTTTTTTATTTCCAGCGAAAAATAGCTCTATATTAGACTGACTTTTTGGTTATTTTTTGTTTAGAGAGCTCAAGTCTTCCTCGCGCCTCGCGCACACATGCTCCTTTGCTGTGCTTTATGGGGATCTCTCCCCGGCAGCGAAAATTAGGACAGATGGGTTGGCAGATGTGTCAAACTGAGATACACAAAAATTCTGAGACCGGGTTGGACCCTTTTTAGAACTGTTTCGTTTTGGTCGGAATGTTTCACATTGCTGCGTTTTCAACTTTTTTGTTTGATTTCCTTCTGTTTTCTTGCCTTTTTTTAGAACCTAAAAGTCAAATAAAACAATTATAAAAGAAATAAGAAATACAATAAAAATAGCATAAGGTAAATAAGTATAAAAAAGTTAAATTTAGACCATTTTTCCCGAAAGAAAGTGTGTAAGGGAGGCCCGAGATGACTAGCACGTGTCTTACATTCCGAAGCTTTCAAACGAGACCCACTTGCTAAGGAGTCTGTGGGGATAATTTGCATAAATTGACCATTATAAGGCGAACTAGTGATATGGGAGGTGTAGAGAGCGAGAGAGAAGAGGGGAGTCTTAATCTGGGCTGAAAAAAGGGGTGAGAAAAAACAGAAGAGGTGTTTCTAGAAGAAAGATTTCTGGGGCGAAGGCACTGTATGACTTGCATCCGAAAGGGGATAATAAGAAGCTCGCAGACTAGTAGTATAAAAGGATGAATGGCGACTCATTACGCGCCAACGCCGACGTGACGAGAAGGTCGTTAAAAAGTGTTGGCAAAAGAGGGGCGAGAAACGCTGTCAAGTAGAGAGAGACTCGGAGTGGTGCTGGGTTGCCAAGCTTAAAGCCCAAGATCTTTTAACGAGAAAGGACAGTTTCCGTCTATCGTTCTGCCGCCATAAACCAAGTCCTGTTTTTTCTTTTTTTCTTTCGTTTCTTCATTTCTTGCGTTTCAAGTAGAGGGGCAGGGGAGCAACTCAAATGAATAAAACTGTCATAATTAGTTAGAAAAGAAAGAAGGGACGTCGTTTTTTAGTTTGTCTTTGAGAATGCTAAATTGGACCTGATTTTTGACGCATTTAGCAGGGCGACAGGCAAGTTAGGAGCCAAGTCAACTGAACGAGGGATGTTGGGCATCGGACGTTTTTTAAAACTTTTTTTTCCTCTTTTTCTTTACCGTTTTTTTGAGGGGGGTGGGAGAGCGGGGTTAGAATTCATGTTTGACCTTTCAATTTCCGGAGCTGCTCACTTTTGGAAGAACGAGAGCGAGTCCGGTGAGTTACTGAAGGACGAAAAAAAGGGGGGTGGGGGCATTTAAGGAAGACATGGTTTGTCATAAGAGGAAGAACGATTTGGCGAAGATAAAGTGCCTCGCGAAAAAAATAGACCCAAAAAATAACGCTGTGATCTGCATGTCTGGGGCTGCATAAATTTCCTATCGCTTGCACTGGGGGTAACGAGCTTTAGCAAATTATTCAGGACTCGTCTTCCTTCAAGCCGATCTATCCCCCAGAGGCAGTGAAACTTTCCAGGCAGTCCTGGATAATTCCGTGGAGAAGTTGGTCTTTTTTTTGTCAAAGGGAAGGGGGTAGGGTGGGTGAGGTTGCTCGCTTTCTTTTCTTTTTTTTGTGTGTGGCGTAATAATACTTTGGGCATTTAATGGGTTAGCTGGCCTCGATAAAAGCAGTCATTTCCGTGGGGTTAAGTACGAATAATTAAGGTCATGTCGGACATGATGAGTGAGTCGGGGTAAGAAAAGAAAGGACGGAAATTGAGTCCTTTTGAGGCATTTTGCTTTTTATTGGGGTTCAAAGGTTTATAAATTGTCACGTTTTTACGTTAGATTGTTGTTCAAGTCTATTTTTTCACGAATAAATCAAAGCACGTCTTTTCTGGGGGTGGGGGGGAGTCACGTGTCATATAAAGAACCCCCCAAATGGGAGATTTGTGTGGGACATGGGGAGGTAGTAAGCTTTTTTCTCATTTTTCCTTCATGGGATATGATTATGCTCTGTGGAAGTTATGGAGGCGGGAAAAAGAGGATGTGGGGGGTGAAGGGGGATGCTGTCAACTATCGTAAGGTTTTATCCACAGCCAAAGTGGCACTTTTGCATGAAATGCTGTTTTCTATTTGCTGGCTTTCACTCCGGGTAGCAACCGTAAACGTTTGTCTTTTTATTGCTCACCCCCAAAAAAGCTTAGGGTTATAGCTGGGCCTGTTCTGCTTTGACCTTACAGATCCTATGTAGCGAGTTTGTATAGAGTCAATTCTGGGGACCCCCCATCGTTTTTCGCTTGGCCTAGCGAAAAGTCGTCCAGGTTTTTCTTTACCATTTTAATTTATTTTTTGTTGTTACTTAGTAAGGGGTTAAGTCGTGGAGGTTTTTCTTGGGTGCAGTTTTCTTTATGGAAAAGAAAGATTTTTACCATTTTCTTTTTTTTCTGGGAAGGGGGTAATTATGTACCAGAAAAGGGGGAAACTAGAGGACAATTTGATGGACATATAAGCTTGTGGTGCATTGTTATAGGACGTCTAAGCGTGTGCACTTTATACTTGGACCGAAACTTTGAAAAGCTATTGTGATTCTACGTACAGGATTTCACATCCATGTATGCAGACGCATTAGATATGGCGCCGCTGAAAGACAATTGGGTGGAGAAGGGGAGCAAAGTATGGATTAACAAACCAAAGAGCCCAAGTACAGTACAGCGTTCCCCAGCAGGACGATAGTAGCATTCATGGCCCATGATTTGCGCCTTTCACAGTCTCTTTTCGCTTTCAAAGAGTGATAGGAAGTGTACCACCACATACTTGAAGCAAGTGTTACCAGTAGAATACCACCCATGTTCTTTGAAAGTCCGAAAGTCGTCAGGCTGCCAACCTGATCGAATTCAATCGACCCATAATTGAATTCGTTCTTGTTATTTCTTAAAAGCGATTTATTATTGGAGGATTTTTAAACAGTTTTGAAGTTTTTATTTTGTTTTTTAATTTGTATGGAATCTTTTAGAGTTTTAACAGATTTTCATCTGAATTTGCCCTATTTGAGCGTTTAAGCTCACGGATACGTTGATTTCGAAAGAAAAGAGAAGGAAAAAGGGCAATTTAGTCAATCGATAGTTTTCATCGCAATTTAGGTTAGCCAGCGCATGATGACGTCAGAGTGTCCACTACGCCTTGAATGGGAAGGGCAGTCTGAGGATTAGTGAATTTCTACCAGCCGGACGAAGGGAAAATGTAACTTAAGCTAAAGGTTAGAAAAAGTTGCTGCTGTTCTAAAAAGGGGCGCCTCTGAACTGAACTTTTGTGTCTTCTGCAGACGTCAACCTGGCCGCCGTAAATTTAACCGGCAGGTTTTCCCGTCCTGTTGTGTCTCGTTTCAAGCTTTTTTCCAAACATTTCCTTCTTGTATGCGAAAGGAACGAGAGAAACCCATCTGTTTATTTATATACTTACGGGGTGTGACAAGTTCTTGGTCTCTGTCCGAAGCCAAAAACCTCTTTGGCGTGCCTACTTTCCCAGAAGAATAAAGTCTCAATCAGTGGGGGGAGAACTATGAAATGTCCTGCCGTCTGTTTCCATTCACGTTTTTAATGATCCTGGCTTGTCCATAGAAAAGAAAGGGGTTTTCCGACTTATAGGAAAATTAATGGTTTCGGCTGCAAATGTATACGTCTCTCTCTTGCTCGTTCGCTCGCTAGGAAGACGCGTACCGGACAGTATAGAGAGGGAGGGAGAGGGTTAATTTTCGAGGGAGCACAGGGTTTTGCACCGCACTGCGCTGTACCGGGGCTGTGGTTTGGGTTTTGATGAATGATGGTCTTATTACTTAGTCTTGCTTTGGAGGAAATTATACGGAGACGGAGGAAGGAGACAGGGGTGAATGAGACCATGAAATTGGGGTGGGAATGGAGGTTCGTCTGTTGAGTATTCAAGTCTGCACAACCACCAGGGAAGGAGTAAGAAGAACGCACGACGAATTGGAGTGGAATGGGTGTTTGGGAAAAAGCCCGAGGCATTCTTGGCTCTTTTTGGGGAGATGGCTCACGTGTCTCGAACGTCTTGGAGGCCACATGGATTCAGGGAAAAAGAGGGACAGAAGGTGGAAACGGGGTGAAAGGGTGTCAGCTTAGTTTCATTAATCTTGGATACTGTTGCAGTTTTGAGGGAGGAGACATTTTAGTGGCATTTCCGAGCGCAGAGTTGCATTAGAGGGCTTGGGGTGCCTGGGGATCCTCTACATGCCATTAACAGAATAATATTGCGAGAAATTTCCTTTTATTTTCAAATTTCGGGAGGACCAGGCCCATGAAAGGCTCACATTGTATTAAGATCACAAGACTAGGATAACTTGAAGGTCAAAGTGCTAGACAATTCAAAGACACTTTACTGTTGAAATTTGGTCAGTTTGAATGGGAAGTGAGTTTCTAAGATTAGGAGTAAAATAGGGTTAATAGGGCGACCAATGTCTTTTTTCATTCTAAAATTATCGGAGGACGGGGCCCATACAATGCTCAACTTGTTTTAAGATTACTTAAGATAACTTGAACATCATAAAGCTAGACCATTCAAACCCACGTTGCTACTTTGGAATTATAAGAGGACGGTTCCAGTCATATACGCGAGTAAAATCATGCCATGAGGATACTTTAAAGGTGAGAGGGTTCGATACTTGAAAGCCACTTTAAGACTTACATTGTTGGAATGATTGTGCATAGAATGAATGACTGACATGATAATGAATGAACATAGATAATAATGAACATAGATAATGAATGACTTACATTTCAAAGATTACGAAGAAAAGAGGGTAAGCGATGTTAAAACGTGGAACTTTCGAGAACATGGATCGACTTTTTGCACTGAAATATGTGGATGGAAGTTTTGGAAGATATTTCCGAGGACATGGCTTTCAAGTTGTTGTTTCATTCAGTTGGGTGGGACTGTGCCACAACATGCGAGGATTTATTAGCAGCATGTTATATAGAGTAGCGCAGTAAAGGGAAGCTATGAATCCCGAGTAGCCTTTGGATTAAAAGAACATAAGACGGCGAGTGTCTGTTTTCTCGTTTTTGCTGGCTTTTTTTTAAGCGTGGGATATTTATTGGAACTGCCATAGACAAAATATTGAACATAACCTTTTCCTTCTGTATCCTGTATAGCCTATAGAGGGAACGGAGATCTATAGGATAAGAAATTCTATTTGGGCCCGCGATGGTTCATATTTCCTTTCGGAGAGAAGTCTCGGTTTTACACCATTCGTTCATCCTTCTCAAGTAAACTAGCGCCCGTTCCGCCTTCTTAAATTGCAAAAAAAAGGACGAAGAAGAAAGGCCGACCGACTGAAAAAAAGAATAAAATGAACGGGAATAATGAGGGTTGTTTCTCCCTTATGACAACGTCGTCTACAGTTTCCTTTCGGTCTGGGCGGCCCGGGATAGGCTTGCAAGTTATGGCGAAGGGGGGGGCGTGTCCCGTGCTCTTAAATGCTCGTCCATTTTTTGGGCCATTTTGGACTGGATTCCCCATTTTCCTTCGTTTTTCTTTCCCTTTTATTTAGCACACACATACACCCTTCAGAAAAAGGGAAAAAATAGACTGTTAATGAAGGAACCACACGACATGGAAATTTTGCCAAGAAGACCCGCCCCGATAATTTATGTTGCAGCTCGTTGTTATTATTCTTTTAAAATGAGAGCTTGGGAAGGAATGCCGAAAGAAAAAAAAGAGAAATTAAAGTTGTGAGGAGTGTTCAAGGCGATCCGAAATCGACCAGTTCACCTGGAGCCAAGGCGGGAGAAGGGGGAACATGGCAGGGAGCGCGTTTGTTCGAAGAGAATAGAAAATTATTGGAGGTCTGCAAAATTTACGAGTGTGGAACCCGAGGGACCTACAAAACGGGAGCAGCAGCACAAGCAGCAGCCTCTGGGCTCATAAATATCACGCACTCGGAGCTTTTGGGCTCCCACAGATTGTATGAATGTGAAGCTGGAGTTGCTTCAAGTTGTTGGGGAGTTATGTGCACTGGATGTGTAGGGGAGGGAAATGATTTGTGGACTCTATGGAAGACTATCTCGCCTCGCCCTTAGAAAATGACCCAAGTTTGGGACGCTTGTGTTACTTTTTCGAGTGGCTCCACTACTAAGAGCCGTAGATAGATGTGGGGTAATTAAAAACGAGTCCCCGAGTCGCTTCATTAACGGTATTAAAAAGCCATTTCCTCAACCTTAGAGCCTCATTTTTCGTTTTTTTTTTTTAAAAAAATTCTGAGAGTTTCTAAAAGTTTCAGATTGGATCCAATTTCCAAACGTCCGTAACTTACCTTGTGTTGGATTTCTTTGAGTGACGCAAGTTCTTGAGTCAGAAAGGGCCACTATTTATTAGATAGTTAGTAACAGAAAACAAGAGTACAGTTTGGGGAGCACCTTGTTAGCAAAAACGCCAGCCCCAAAACAGGAACACGCTAAGGCTTTTAATGAGCAAGGAAATCTTACTCCGGGGCCCATTTTTTTCTTGTCTTCGCCTTTTTGGGGGGTGGGGGTGAGTCGGTAACAAGGGGTTGGTTCCTTTAGCATTCTTGCTAGCTGTAAATGCGCTCTTTGTGGGGGCTGGCTATGAGTAATAGAGACGGATAAGACGAGTTTTACAGTTGGTAGAGCAGAAGAACTCGCGTTTGGGTACTGGCATCTATACCCCTCGCCCGAAGCTATTCTTCTTCTTTTTCTTCCTCTTTTCGTGACGGGTAAGGGTGAGAAGTCCCCTTTAAGACGAGGGAGAATGTTTCACCCTGAACTGGCCCTGAGCTTACCCCGAGTCTACCGACACTTTTATGGGAGTCGAGAGAAAAGAGCTGGGAAGCAATTAACGCGGAGCTTGTATGTGTATGCAAGAGCTAAAGGTCTGCTAACAATGCTTGACTTCCTCTCTTTTGGGCCTATATTTTTTCCTTTTTTTTTCGTGGGTTCACTCGTCTTCTTCTTTACGTGCTGGAAGAATCCGAAACCAAACAGGCGGTGATAGGAGACCAAGGCCGCATCGGATACGCCGTGAAATTTCTCGTCAACCTGGCGCTTTTAACTGCCCTGGTTTATGGCTACCCCAATGGTCATTATATATGTTTTCTCAGGTCCGGGATGCAATTTACCCAGGGCAGGCGATGATGTCGACGGGCCGTCGTTTTGTCTTGGGAGCTGTAGCTGTTCGACCCCGAATAAATAGTGGGTGTGAAATTGGCGAGGCATTTTTTCTTTGCTTGGGAAAATCCTTTCCAGAAATTTCCCCCCCAACGAAGCTCACTCCTTGGGAGCCTTTGGGGAGTTCGGGGGCAAGAAGTCAGGAATAATTGGTTTGGCGTTGTGTAATGGTTTTATAGATGGGCCCTAGTTTTTCGCTGTTCGAGAGGTGCAAGGCCAGGCGTGGGAGGATAGCGTTTCATTGTTGCGCACAGGAGTGGTTATTGCCCCCCAAACCTGTTCCTGTTCTAAAGATTCATTGTTGACGTTTGGTTCGTTTTTCCTTTTTCTCTTTTTTTTTCTTCGTTGGGGTGTCTTGGCTCGGTCTTTCCAGTCATTACACCTCTTATCTGTGGATCTGGGCTGTCTTTCCGGGGTTCGGAGTCGTTTTCTTTGAGAAACAGATGAATTGGAGTCATTTTCTCGGGGAAATAGATGCGTTTAGGACCTGTTTTCTTGTTCTTTATCTACTGGAAAAGGACCAGGTGAGATGAAAACCATGTTTTTTCCTCGGACAACATGCAGGAGGAAGGGGCGTGGCTGTGTAAATGCGTCCGCTTATGGGTTTAACGCGTTTTTCGCTGGTTGTTTTTTGGTATTCTTACTTTTTCCTTGGGCGAGATGGAGGAGATGCTGGGCCATTGCAGCGCATCTTCTGCGATTTCCATCTGTCGTGCTGTGAAAACCGTTGGAGCCCTTAATGGATCCGTAATGTTGTAAGGGGCTGGACAGCTTTATGCCTTTATGGCTTTGGGTCTCTCTCTTCTGCTCTTAGCTCTTCTCTGTGCTGTTCGCTCCATCTCGTCCTTGTCCGCCTCATCCTTCTCTGGCTCCGCAGCAGCAGCGTCCGTTAACTCTGATGAAATTACAGTTAAAAGGAGCAAGCCCCTTTTGCGCTGCTCCACATGACCATTAAAGTGGTGGGAACCCTAGTTGCTGTGAAAGTGCAAAAGGTGTTGTTTCTAAGCCAGCTAAGTAGTCCATTATATGCAAAACAGTATCGTTCCCTTGATGGCGTCTGTTTTTTTTATGATTTTACATCAGGTCTTCTTTGGAGTAGAAACGGGACTGTTGAGACGATATATACTACATTATATGGAAACTTTGGCCCAAAAATTTGCACTCTGGACAGTTTGATATGCACCTCCCACGAAATTTCTCCCTCGGGACTAATTATACCCTGCCAGTCTTGTGTAGCTCCAGTCTTGATGAAATTTTGACTGGCGTTAACCCTTCTTTTTGTAAATCCCCCCCCCTGTTTTTCAGAGTGATTTCTTTCGTTTTGCTTTCCAAGCTATTTAATTTCGGGTGTCTGAACCGAAATGGGAATTGGAAAACTGCCCAGGACTGACCCCGAAACTTGGCTCGGATTTTTTTAAGTAGATATTTTACTGACGTAAATCCCCCTCCCAATTTTTCCAGATTTTTTATTTTCATTTTACATTTATTTTTAAATGCCTCCAAATCTTCGGTTCGGTTCGGTCCAGTCCAAGTCTGAGCACATAACCGGAATGAAGGCTCTCTTGTTGGGACGGAGAACGAAGGGGGCCTTTGGACTCTGGGAAAATAAATAAAAAATAGGGTAGAAAATAAAAAAGCTCGCCAAAGGGAGGGTCAGTTGGACAACCCCACGACATGTAGTTCATTTACATAATCAGATGGCCACACGCCCACTGTCTTTATATATATATATATGTGTTTTTTTGGAGGGGGAGCTTTCAACAAATCACTCAGTTCCATATCGAGAAGGTCTCGTGGCGTGAGTTTTATTTGGCAAGTCACCGAAATGAGATTTTATTTATTTACATCAATTTTTTTTTTTTTAATATTCCGAAGAGGGGTTGGTTAGGCAGATTTGCATAAGCGGAGTTGTGGATGTTGCAGATCTTTATCATGCAAATAACAAGTCTTCATTCCTTCCGGAGTGCTCTGGTTTTTTTCTTTTTTTTTGTTTCCTGGCTGGTTTCTGGAGCTTTGATCGTACGATTTGGGCCACCGTCACGTAATTTCTTGGCGTTAACTTGACGCCTCATTTACTGGAGCCTTACAGCCTCTCTCTTCCTCTCGTGCTCTCTGTCTGGAACGGGTTTTTTTCCGTTCGAGGGTTAAATAAAAACGGGGAAGTGGGAATCCCGGTCTGTTGGTAACATTTGCATAAACGCCTCGTATCTATAGTTTAAATCAGCGAAGCGTTTTGCATATTAGAAGTTTCGTGTTCGTTAAAAGGGTTTGTTTCTGGAGGACGGAATATCGCGATCGAGCAGCGTGGAAACATTGTTTCTTATTAGTTTGATCAGGAAAAGAAGTCGCGTGTGAAGGCATATGGCGGTAAACAGCGGAAATTCACACACTGTTTTGCGTAAAGAGGGTATTGTTATTTGGAGAAGAACCCACCTTCACGAGCAGGACCACAAAAAATGTATTCTAATCAGGCAGAGTTTCAGATAGTTCAGGAGTATGGGGGGAAAAAGGGAGACGAAATGAGTCTGGGACACGAAAATAACGAGGCCCTATAAAATATAAAAAAGGACAAGCGGGAAAAAGGCCAAATGGGCGTCCGTTTCAGTGAGCAGTGAAGTATAGCGAGAGTGAGAGGGAAAAAGAGAGATTGTGACTATAGGGAACATTGAAAAAAAGGACTGGTTATAAGGTGTGGGGCTTATGCATGTGAGAGTTGCATTAAAACAAGGACACAGATGAGTCTCTATGGATAAATATGGATATGTACGCAATTTGGGTGAGTGCGCGCCAGGTTAGAATGGCCAAAACTGCTGTCCCGCACAGGGAATTAAGTCTTTGGACTTGAGTTACGAATTTGGGGGTTCTTCTTTTGTCCTACTGTTAAATCCCACCTATTTATCTGTTGGGGGTTTATATGTTTAGGTGCGAGTTGGGGATGAACGATTGGAGTTTCTTGTTAGGGGCGAGTTTATTAGATAGAAAAGGGTACGTTGGGTAGAATAGAGCTCTTAATTAAATGGGGACAACGCAATTGCATATAGGGGGTTTCGCACGTTTTACCTCAGCTTCCGGTGGGCGTTTTGGGAGGGAGCCGTTTAAACTATGATTTGATGTTAATTTTTCAAAATTGGAAGGAAATCCAGACCAGGGTTGGAAAAAATGTATTTGTTTTGGAGGAAGCCATTTACTTCTGTTAAAAAATAGTGTTGGTTATATCTGTAATTTGTATGCGTAGGAAATTTATTTTTTTCTATTTGCCTGTTGAATATGCGATGCGTTTACCTCACGCAATCGTCTGCAGACTGTAATTTGCAGTACAAAAACGTAATTTGGAGGTAATTGTTTTTGTACTTGTATTTTTTTTACACATTGCAAATGAATATGGTAAAAGGCGTTTATTTTACATTTTTATTGTAAAATTCTATTCTGAAATGCTTTGCTGTACAATTTATTGTAAATGGTTATTATAAATTTACGCTAAATATTTCAACGAGTTATACGATAAAAGTCCAATAAATAAAAAATACAGTCTGCAGACGATTTTGTGAGGTAGAAACGTATCGTCTAAGGTTGAAGGGTACAATTCTGCAGGGAATAAATGGATAGGAAATCGTTTCAGTTAGAAAGTTAGAATCCAGGTTATTTTTATCGTATTTGGTTGTCGAAATTGCCCGAAATGGGGTTAGTGAAGAAGTTTGGGTAAACTTTGATGGAGAAAAAACATCAATAACGCCCATTATTTTGGGTAATACATGGCGTTGAGTTTTTTTTTTAGCGTAAGGAACTCGTGTAGGTCTTGACTGTTTAATATCTTTTCGAGTGTCGTTGGTTACTTTAAAAGCCCTCTCTAACTTGTCGTGGATTTCTGATAAGCACCGCCCACAGCTCGTCTTTCCCAGACAGGTCTCTTGTTTTATGAATCTAGTTTCCAGAGGAAATGACCCTCTTTCTTTCTTTTTCTTTTTATATCGTATACTGTAGCTGCTCCACCTAATTGTACGCGTCTGTGTGACGCAGATTAGATATTATATGAACTCTCTATTTTCGGGTTATGATTCTCTTCGATTCTACCGCACTTTGAGGGTTATTTCCCATGGCCCGGAATTGAGTTTGAAAGTTTTGGGGGAGAGGAGGGTTAAAGATGGGTGGAATTATATTGTGGAAAAAGGCCATCAGGGTCACACAGCTGTGTACCATGACAGGGAGCGAAAAGGGGCTTTAGCCCAGCGCAAAGATCTTGATTGCAGGTCCTTTCAAATGCAGAGAAATCGTCTCCTGGCTCCTGTTGTGCTGCTCCCCGAATTTCTTTTCAATTGACGAATTCAGCTTCGGTGGGGAAGGGGGGATCGTCCGATGAACTGAGCTTTAGTGGAACCGCGATAAAAGAGCGCGAAGAATAGGAAGAAATACTCATTTTTTATTTGTTAGGAGGTTTATTTTTCGGCTTTCAAGTTGTATTTCCGGAGCGAGGAATTATTCACTCGAGGAAAATAAGGGGGTTTCGTACACACAGACATACACCTTGCTATTAGAAGTCTATAAAATATGCAGGATACCACTCGGGGGCGAAAGGGGATTTATTTTGAAACGATGTCTACCTATCGGTGGGCGTCGCTTAGGCCCTGGGCACCCACACCTGCGGTTCCTGTATAGTTATTGGGCAGTTATGACTGCAGCCACTGAAGGATTTGAAAGGAGGGGAAAATGAGCCTACACAATATTAAACCTTTTGCACCCCAAGATTTCCGGGGGGTTGCTGGTTTGCAAATTTGAATAGAAGAAATTTGAATGTGAAAAAGATTTACTGGCAGGGAAAATACATTCTTTCGGGGGAAAAAGTCCGGGGCAGATCAAGTGCACACACATATACAGGCATTTTATAGAGGAGCATTTTCCATCTTTGAAGGGAAAGTTAACAAAAGAATATCAACTCCGAACTGATTCACACTTGGGTGCCAAGACTCTTTGTCGCCCGCCCCTTGATTATGTGTCCTTGGCCTCTGTTAGAAGCAGCACAATAGATAGAGGTTCCGTTTTCCTCTCTTTTTTTTGAGGTTTTGGCCTCTGCGTGAACAGCAGGAAATTTGCGATTGAATTGGGATTAAAGAGACATGCTAAGTTGAATATTTGGTTGCAGTGACATTTTTCTCATGTTTTTTTTCTCTTTTTCTTTTACGTGGGTGGGGCGTCGAATATATATATATATATAGGTTCGTCATGCCAGTTGCCGGATTCTTGGCGAGGGACGTGGTTCCAATCAGGCTTTCCGCAGCCCATCACCATAGACGACAGTTCCGTGGATGTCAGAGGTCACTGCATCGAATCCGATGGCGAGCGCTTTATTTTCGAAGACAGGTAAGCTTTTTCGATTTTTTTAAATTTGTTCTGTTTAGATGTTTTTACATATTTATATATATTTTAAAACTATTTTTTATACATTTTAAAACTATTTTTTATACATTTTAAAACTATTTTTTATACATTTTAAAACTATTTTTTATACATTTTAAAACTATTTTTAAGATATTTTTTTAAATATTTGGTATAATACTTCCCTAAACTTAAATGGGGGAATTATTGGATGTGGAGAAATTGGCAGAATGGTAATAGGGAGAATTTCTGCGTGTGTAGATTTTTTTTTAAAGGATAGATTTGGGTTGAAGCATTTGAGAACCGGGGTAACAGAATGGTGGTCTTGGTTTTTAAATTGGATGAAAGCCGTAAAAGATAGGTTTAAAGGCAATTTGGAGAGTTTAAGGCTCGAGATGAGGAAGTAAGTGAAGGGAATTAATTTGAACATTTTAATTGAAGCAGGAAAGCGAAAGTGGGGAATTTTAGAAGTTGGGCGTGGCTTAAAGAGAACAAGTGTTGTTGACAGCTTGGGCCCGAACTTGCCAGTTTGAGTTTGAAACGTAAAAAGGAGCCTGTTTTATTTGTAGCCTTTGGAGGTTTTGAGGCGATCCAAGTTTGTAGCCAGTAAAATAGAGAATAATATAATTATAGGGCGATCAATGAAACGTATGGGACGTGAGCAAGCCCCCCTCCCTCTGATATGAAAGGCTCTTGAGAAAGCAGCGTGCTTTTGGGAACATAATGGAACCGAGTTTTATTGGACTAAGGGAGAGGGATTAGCTTATTTGCATCCATGGATTTTTATTGGGATGAATGAGTATAGACAGAAGGACAAGATTTATGGACTCGTTTGCTCCCCTCTCTTGTCTGTCGCTGACTTTTAGAACGTTGTATATAAGGTAGGGTGGGGGGTGGTTTAATAAGATGGATACGGAAAAAAATTCATGCGAGTTGAGATAATTGGAATATGACTGTTCAGTTCGGTTGTAAAGCCAGGGTAATTAAAAGCAAAATATGCCGGCACTAGGATGCAAACATGACGCTATAGGGCAAATAAGAGAAAGAAGAGGGCTAGTAAATTCTACCGCTATCGTTAGATTGACAAGATACAGAGAGGAACATATAGCTTTTCGCTGTAAATTACGCCCTGCGTGACGAGCTGCTAAAAGCTGTCTTCTCTCCCCACTCCGGTGCATATCGTTAGTACATGTATAACTGATCCCCGTTCAAAAGTCTCAGTTTAAAAAAAAAGTAGAAAGGGAAAAAAATAATCAAAGTAGGGCCGGGGAAAGGGAGAAAACGAAGTGAAATACGACAAAAAGTCCTTTGGGGGCCCCTTGTTAAAAGCAATTTCCTCGATATCTCATTCGAGTGCATGTGCATGTGTGGATTCCACGCCCCGTTACACAAATTCAAGCGAGATCGAGGACTTGATTGTTGATTTGAGGGAAAATCGGTGATTCTCTTCGTTTTCCCCCCTTTCTTTCGTAAAAAGATTCAAAAGCATTCCCTTTTTGTCCTCATCCCTACTTACATTATTGCGTACATTTATAGATAAAAAGAAGTAACTTCTAGGTTTCATCTCAATGAGAAAGAGGATCCGTGTATCAGTTATTACATCGGAAGAAACCCAAGCTGAATAGACTATAAAAGCGGGGCTTCGGGGGTTCTAAGGACATGTTTTTCACCCTAGACATACACACACTCACACACAACACATCGAACCACATATTGATAAGCTCCTTATCAACATGACTCAACTGATAAGCCTTTATTCCCTCTCCTTGCAAGGACCCTTTTGGCTTCTTTCTTCTGGCGGGGAACAAGTAGTATTTATATATATATATACTGTAAAGACGCTCGGAAAAGTAGATACTTCACCCTTGTCTGCGCTGCTTGGGTTACATCTTGGGTCGCTTTTATCTTACGAGTTTGTCTCCATTTACGTCTACTATATTAGCTTTTCACTTCACTCTGGGTGACAAGACTTGGAGCTTTTTTACTTCGGAAAATTGACCCCGAAAAGGTCATGTTGGGATTGTATCCAATGTTTTCTGACATTCTGAGGGGCATGTGCAACGTAACACCGACCGCAATTGAATTGTATGTCCTTTATTATTATTTTTATTTTATTGAAGTTTTGCTGTGGTTCCCATTTCCTCGACTTGTTTTGGCCCGTAATACGGTCACAAATATCGCGTTGGCCTCTGCGAAGGTTCTTATTGATCCTATGCGATGCAATTGAGGCGTTTTTTCTGTGTTGGGAAGAGGGGGGTCTTGGGTGTGATAAAGGAGTGATGGTAGCTGAATTCCTCGCGGAACGCTCGGTCCGAGTTTGTTACGATTTAGGGTTGGAAGTTTGTTCGTAAATTTTGAGCTTGTCCCACCTGTCTTGGTCGAGGGTCAGTCGTCGGAAAATTAATTGACGGTTTTTTTCCTCCTGAAGGAAAATAACTATTTTCACATTTTTCAGACGAAGAGGCCATGTATTTTTCTTTTATCGTCGGCGCGTCGAGACAAGAGCCACAAATATTTGGTTGATCTGCTTGATTTGCTTATCACGAGTAGGGTAGGAAAGGAGGGTTAGTGAGTGGTATAGGGAAATGGTGTGGACAGGACGAGACAAGATTGTGGCCAAGAGGGTGAGGAGTGACAAGCGACTCGAGGGAAAAGCAGCTGCCTCCTCTCCGTTTTGCCAAAGGGACGTATTGAAAAGACCGGGAGAAAGGAAAGAGCGTTTATAGAGAGGAATACAGAAAGGGTCACCCGGGGTCAGTGCGGAAGAGAGCGTGTGGTGCGATGCCTCTGGACTCACAAATACTCCAAGCTACAAGCAAGAGGGTGTAGAGTGCAGTGAGGGAAGAGGGGGGTTGTAATTGCCCATCTTTAAGAGCCGTCGTGGCGGAACAGGCCAAGGATGTACTTACGGAATACCGGAGGATCATTTCGAACGATTTGGATTCGGGGCATAAGGTTCACTTTCTAAGTAGCCCCTCCCCCAGTACACTATACTTTTTGGTCCAAGTTTTGGACTTGAAGAGAAGGGGGGTAATTGGGATCTAGGGTTGTTGCCACGCCCCTTTTTGGAAACACAGAGGAGAAGTGACACTATCTTGGAGTTGAAACCACGCCTCTTTTTGAAACAGAAACACGAAACCGGGTTATTTCTTCCTGTCACGCGTGCCACGCCTCTTCCAAGCCAAGTGCGCTTATGTTGACTCGGTGACTGGGAGCCACGCCTCTTTTTGGAGGAGTCGAACTGACTTGGCGATTCTAACGAAGATTTCTTTGCGACTTTTTTCCCTTTTTAAAAAATAATTCGATTTGGGTTGCTTTAGAAGGAAGTTTTGTTTCACGCCACGCCCATTTTCCTTCTTACGTTAGGCAACTCGTCGAGGGAGAATAAGTTATGCGGATGTTTGTTAGATAGTGTTGGTAAATTGGAGAGGGTGATAGTTTGTCAGGGTCGGGGCAATGTACATTTTGGGAGTATGAAAAGGGAGGTAACTGTAAGATAGGACAGTCCGGCTGCGACGACAGTCGCAGAATTCACGAACTCAAGATCGCGGTATTCAGGAACTCAAGATTCAAGATCGCAGAATTCAAGATTAAAGTTCGCGGACTGTAGAAACTCGTATTCAAGATCGCAGAATTCAAGAACGCACGTTGCAAGATCGCAGAATTCATTCATTCGAGATTCGATTTCTTGAATTCTGCGGTCTTGAATCTCGAGTTCGCCGAATTCACGAACTCAAGATTCAAGATCAAAGATCGCAGAATTTAAGAACTCAAGTTCGGAGAGTTCAAGAAGTCAAGCTTCAGGATCGCAGAATTCAAGATTCAAGGTAGCGGAATTCAAGAACTCTGCGTAAATTAAGCTTTTAAAAAAGATCATCCGCGACTTGGGTTATATACCCAATAGAACCTAACTCCAGTCTTTGTTAGTCTTTTGAAAGGATACATTTAACGGGAAACCTAGTTGGTTTCCTTTTGAATTATGTGGCGTTCGTTGAGTTCTATTACTGTCAGACTATTTAACGTGGCGATGAAATGAGAACGGAAACAGTTTCTGTGCGCCGCTTGTCTCCAATATTGAACAGGCGTCACAGGTCAAACCCGAAAGAAGGCGTTGTTTCCTTAGGAGAAGAAAGAGTCAAAGGACAGAAATCCATGAATGCTGGAACTTGGCAGTGGGTATATATACGTGTGAGGGACACTCGGTCTTGTTCTCGTTTTTCTTGGGTCTCTGCCTTGTGCACGAGTAATAAGCAGGAAAAGGAAAACGAAAGCCCCGAAGCTCGCAATTATTCACGGAATCCTTAATGCTGCTGTGTGTGTGTATCTTTGGCTCGTTCTTTTGTCTGTTCCTGTCTCGCTCGCTTACTGACCAACCACCCAGAGGACATCCAAGAAGAATAGGGAAAGTCAGGAACAAAAGAGGATGGGCCCAAGTCAACAGGCCTTTTTTTCCATAATCAAACAAACTTGGCTGAATGTCACAACACGTGGGGGAGATGGTTTAAGTAACCGTCCTTCCCCTTTCCCCTCCCCATCGCTGTAAAAAGGCCCAGAAGCTCTCCCTCCATACGTTTATCTCTATTCAGAAGAGTAAGGGACTCAAATGTGTGCTTAACGGGTCCACACAACTCATATAGAATCAGTGGTTTCTCTCTCCTCTCTCTCTGTGTCGCTCTCTTCCCGAAGCTTGGGCTAAAAGCTCTGTAGTCAATAATTGATGAGCACTCGAAAATGGGACTCCAAACGTGCCATGGCATTTCTTTTCATTTTGGGTTGAAAAATTAAATGTGGGCGCTTGTAACATTTTTCGAGTCTTTCCGATTTTTCTGATTTTTATTTCGAGTCCTGCAAGAAGTTAGAAAGGTCAAAGGTCATGGGAGCTCTGTACCTATTTTTTCTAGCGCGTTTTGCGTTCGAAGACTCCTGGTCAGCTCTATAGGTGAGAAGTGCAGTCGTGTGGCGTTAAGCTCGCATAAACACACATGTGCTGTGGGATATACAGCTTTGGGAATTTTGGGGCATTTTTTTTATAGATATGGAGAGAAATATATTCCTGCAAAGAAAAAAAGCTCCAAAGAGATTTGGCCTTTTTGTTGAGGTGGAGTATCAAGCTCTGGGAAAAGCTCCTTCGGTCAGCTTAACGACGTCCACATGACGACGACAAAGGCTTTGAACCAAAAGGAAAAACGGAATTTTCTTCCTTTTTTCAGTATTTTTTGGTGTGTGTGGGGTAGGGGAGGTCAGGAAGTTTATGCTAAGTGCAAAGTAACGTTATGGGGAAGAAATTGGTCTCAGTTGCTGAGACAAGCGCTTTTTCCTGCTTAAGAATAAAAAGGGGTACAAAATGCTGATTTTTTTTTATTCTTTTGCTGTTTTCCTCCCAAGAGTGGCAGGAAGATATGCGAACGTTTTCGGGTGAGATATTGATTGGGAACGCAAAAAGCGAAGGAAAGGGGGCGGTGATGATGCTAAAGAGGGGAGGAATTAGTGTTTCTATTGCAATGGAAAAATGGTTGCGGGGGTTATTTCGCTTCTCCCAAGTATTACAGCGGCAGATGTACCGGGGGAGGGGGAGGAGAAACCTCGCAATTAGGAACGGTTTTATAGATTTTTTAATATCGCCCTAGGTTCTTTTGCTTTTGCATATGCTGGAGTTTTCTTCCATTTCAGAGTTGTTTTTCTGTTTGTTCCTTTCTTTCATGTTGGCTTATAACTCCCCCGAAATGCCTTTCCTCCCACCGATATTGGAGTTGACATGCGTGAATAACTTGGGACTAAAAAAAGTAAAAAATAAAATAAAATATTTCGCTCCTTATTTTTGTGTGGCAAGGGGGTGGGGCGAAGGTGGAAAGGATTTTGGCGACGCGAGGCTGAAACTTGTTTCTTCTTTCTCTTGTTAGCCCGATGAAAAGTATAAAAGTGTGTTATCTTTGGTGTGGTGTTGTTGTGCAGCATAGCATAAGGCGCCCGCTAAATGTGATTGTGTTCATGCATATCAAAGTAGGCGAGAGCGAGAGAGAGAGCGTGCGCTAAGGAAAGTTACTATTGCGTCACGTCAGCTTTTCTTATTGTTGTATTTTTATGCTAAAAAAGGGAAAGAATGGAGACAGGAAAACAGGCTAGGACTTGTTGGCCCATAGCTTGTGTGGCAATTACCATATTAATAGTAAGGCCTAGTTTGTGTGGAAATTCTTCTGGGCTGCGTTGGCCAAGAAATTGAGTTCATTTTTTGTTCCATTTTTTGCGTGTTTCGGAATAATTCCGTTTCGTCGCATAATGAGTAGCGTAATTAAGACTGCCGTTAAAATTCATTCTCATTAATTCACGGGGGTTTTTCCAGCATATTTCTGGGAAAAAACCAAGGAATATTCAATTTCCTATTAGTGAAGGGTAAAATTGCACAAGAAATGTGCCAAAATAGTAGTTAAGCGTGTCAGTGGGCCTTAATGACGTTACGTGCCACTTTTGCGAGGCTTTTTTAGATCATTTTAATGAGGCTATGTGCTAAGCGTTGGTCCTTACCGGAAAATTAAAGCCTTTTCGACGCCTTACTTTGGTATTCCCGAGCCAAAGTCGTCCAAGAGCTCGACGTCAGTGTTTTCTAAGGGAAAGGAAGGGAAAAAAGGAAAGGGATTTTTAAGCCTCTTTTGCATATTCTGTTGAGCTACACTCTACGTTAGGTTATATAAAGCCGAACGAAGAAAAAAATATTGGAAGCCTGTTTTGGTATTATGTCTTGGCTTCGTAGAGGGGTTTAAGTTTGTAATTTCGTTAATGGATATATAAATCTTGTGGGTTATTTTCATAAGCGCGCGCGTGTGTGTCTTTGGATAGTCCTATAGCTTTGTGCTTAAGAAGTTGTATCACCATGGAGCCCAAACTTGGCCTGCATTCGGAGGTGGAAGAAGAGGTTTCACTGAAGCGACGTTGGGGAAAAATAGTTATTTATGGGCTGTCAGTAATATCATCCCGAAGTAGGCGTATTTGGGGGTGTATTTCGTTGAATCACCTGAGAACTGATTGGTACAAGTATTTGACGTGGGTTTGAAAAGAGACGGACGCATGGGTGGGGGGAGGGAAGCGGCAGGGGGCGGAAAAGGTTCGTCAAGAGTCATTAGCTTAATGAAGATTATGTTATATATGGCTACTGCCGTTGAAGTTGAAAAGCCTTTTCCGGGGACCCCATCAGCCATCATCGGTTCATTTAGCAGTGTTTTTTGAAGCGTTTAGGATTTCCTCCCTTTTTTGTGCGTTTCTAAAGAACTCTTTGAAGCTGTTTTGCAGCTTTCCTTCACCAGGTAGATACATTTTTCCACAGGTGTGAGCGGTAATAATTCTTAGTGAGTTGACGGGTTTCAAATTTGGCATGGCCTTGGGTGGCGAGTTTGGTTTTTATGATTTTTTTATTTCACGCCATTAATAGAAAGAAGGGGCTTGAAAAGAAATTAAGCACTTTTTCTAAGGAAGTTTATTTTAAAAAAAGATTTTCCGTTGGGGTTTAAGCTACATTTTTGCTTAGCGTAAACGATATGCTAATATCGTCCTTCTGTGTGGTAGAGGGAACTTTGTAATATTTTGGAAGACAGCTGTGTGACATGTTGCCGGAGTTTTGAGAGTTTGGGGGTGACTACGCTACCCAGATCCATCAATTTGGGCTCTGAGAGACGCGGGACATGGAAATATGGCGTCAAGTTGCACTGGAAGTGGCTTTGCGACATGGCATTATGCGTCATTTAGCTGTACACAAGGCAGGCACATGTTTTTGGTGGCGAGAATTAAGTCAGGGATCAAAATAGCGGTGATAGTCGCCCGGCTAATTCCCTTAAATGAGCAAAGTCGTGCCCTTTTTAGCGTTTAGGGGAAATTGTCTCAATTTCCATTCTTGTGTGTTTATTGACAGTAGATGCCGCTTATTGTGATGACCTTTGTCAAGTGAATATTGATTCTATTAAGCGAAGATTCTACTAACCCAAAATCGGAAATATGCCATAGAATGCTATAACGTTTAATCGGTGCGTGAATCGAACTGGCTGGTTTAAACCAAATAAACAAAGCATCGTCTAATTTCTGACACTTTCCCACACGTTTCCTACACATTTCTATTGTTTATTTCGTTACGAATTTTTAACAGTTTGATAGAGGGGATTGAGGAATTTATAATTGAACGGCCGCTTCCCTTTGTGGCAAATCTTTTAAATTTAACTTGTCACAAGTTTCCGTGAGCCGCAACTTCTCTTTTACATGTACATCAACTCTTTTTCTTGTTCGTCGCCATTTTTGTACATCCACGCGTCTAAAACACAACTAACACGGCGGCGCCTTTGAAGCTTACTCCGACGCTTAGGTAGGGTTCTCAACACGATATCCCATTCAATTAAAGGAACTTGTCATACAATTGAATAACCTATACTCATATAATTGACTGGTGAATTTTGAGGGGATTTCATCCTAACCGTAGTAGTAGACTGGAAATGACAGGATCGGTCAAAACGACGTAAAAGCAATGTCATTGGTCAATATGCAAAGAACAATCACTACTGCAGTTTCGTCACCGTACATGTGAAAATTCTTTTGACTCTAAAATTGACTCTAATATCCGAAAGTGTTATTCTATTAACCTATTAAAATGCCATGAATTGTATCATTTTGAATCGGTCCTTTAAAATTGGATTCTAATAACCAGTGATTCAAAAAGCGGCATCTGCATTATGATTCTTGCGATCCTTACTATTCTTATTATTTTTTGTGCAGGGTGACGGCTTTTACGATTAGGGTAAATCGTTTTATTGTTCCTAAATTAGTGTACCATTTTCGTGTATTTATTACTATCATAATCGTTGCTACTACTACTAGTAGTAATAGGGTTCTTATTGTTTTGTGTTTTTACGGAGGGGAGCTGCAAACTTTCTTTGAATCCTTTTAGAAGGATTTATTTGGTATTTTTAGAGCTTTTTTCAGGCAAATCAAGGTATGGGAAATTTTAAGTGGAGGTTTTCGCAATAATGAAGGCTATTATTATGACAATAGTTATAATTAGGAGCAGTAGAACCGGAGTGTATGGAATTTATGTAATTTTCGTTCGAGCAATTTAGGGTGACGTTTCAAATGGTTATTTTATTCGCTGCTTTGTATTTTCTTTGACAGGGACGAGAATTGTTTCCGCTGCCTGTTTATTGTGCAACGCCATCCTAATGTGCTGCAGTACAAAGAAAGTGAGTTTCGGATTTCCAACCAAGTTTGCATTTATCAAGTTTCGGGTTGCGTGTGTTGTTGCTATATATATGTAGGGATATGAGGGGATTGTGGGGGGCGGGGGAGGAAGACGAGGGAGTTATGAGCCAAAGCCCGTAACGACAATTCCCTGGGTCCTGTTTCCTTATGCTTGGCATGCCAAGTTTGTGCTTATTCCGTGCTTTGGCAGGAAATCAAGCTTCCTCCGAGGAGCGCACGGGGCTCTAGTCCAAAGTTTTCGACGGGAGTTGAAGGAGGGGAACTAAGGGGGGTTTACACGGGGGTCAAACATGGCAACTGTCGCTTTTTGCCAGTGTCAAATTCCTTGACGGCTTCGAATGTCAAGCTTGGACTCCTAAATGACACACTTTTTACCCTGCTGAATAACACATTGCCCGTATTGTTTCTCATTTGTGGATTTTTTTCCGTTGCTTTTACTTCCTTTTCCCCTTTTTCTGTTTCGTTTCACTTGGGGGAAACGGCCAAGACTTTTCAGCTTTTGTCTTCGGAGGGAAGCTTTTTCACCCAAAGCACGTCTAATAACATGTAACGAGCAAAACTTGGAAGGTTTTTTACTCGGAAAGAAGTCTACCCAGAGTCCTGGAATGTATGTTTGGCATGCACTTGTCCTTGCACCCAGACAACTAATTGGCAGATTTTCTTGGGGAGAAGGCAAACAACAGTAACGCGAAGAAAAAAAGGGGGGTTCGTTGGGTAGAAATTCTGTTGACTTGCTGGGCCCAAGTGGAGATTTGCATGTCAGCAAGCAAGTCGTTTTTTCTTTCAAGTTCGTAATATACATGTATGTCCATGGTGCTCCTTTAGCTCGCGGATTTGCTAAGGGTGTGCATGACATGTGGGAAGGGCACGTGAAACCTCGTGCAAAAATCCCATTTTCTTGGCTCTGTTCTGCGTATTTACTGCCGAAACTAGTTTATTTCTTGGTTGTTGTCTGGGGTGGGTTCTCGGATGACGTCCAACCTGGGTAATAATTCCTTTAGCCAAGAATTTGAAATTCTCTGATTCATTTCTCCCCTTAGCAGAAAAACAAGTAAAGAAAAAAAATAGCACAGCGAAACAATGGCGAAGTCATTTAAAGACTGCAACCTGAAGCATGCGACCGACTAAAGCTTGAAATACCTTGACACTAAATTGAAATCTAAAATTGGTTGAATTCAAGAATTTAAACTATACTTGAATAGTGTTTGTATATATCCATTTGTTGTCTGCGTTTGGAAACGAATCTAGTGCTAACCTTGTCTCTGTTGGAATTTAGAACTAATTTTACAATAATTTCTAATCTATTATGGTATCTGAATTCCGGAAAACGTGCTATTTAACATTTTCTTCTTGTTTCTCTACTCCACCTTAAAAAAAGGCTACTGCGAGAGATGGGACACTTTGGAGAATTTGTGCCAGCTCATTCCAGTGGACTCGCAGCAATATACCATGTTCCGGAGAGAAGCGTCGGCCGTGGAATGTCCCTTACGAGGCGCTTTTACCTTCACGTATAGCCGAGGTCACGGTGAATGCCGCGCGCCAGTGTCCCGATTAGATTCGTGTACGGAATCCTCAAGATTATTGTTTCGCTATCAAGCCTGTCCTGATGTGCAGGGGACGGAAAGCTCAGGTACTGCATAAGCGATGAGTTGGCATTCTCCCTTGTTGGGTTGTATTTCGGGTGAGCCTGTGTTCCCAATGTACTAGTTATGAAATGAGAAGCATAGTCGGAATCAAACAGTCACAAAAAGGAAAACAAACAAAAACAAAACAGAAAAACTGACGAGAATATAGTCTTGTTACCGAGCGAGAAACACTTTTAACGTTAAGCGACTTTTGATTGGATTCGTGCTCTGCGTGACTGGCAGAGCAGTGACACAGGTTCTCGATCCAGATATTGTCTTACTGCCAGTAATAGGATCAGACTATCATAACAAGCTGATAAGCTGATCCGTGATAGGAACATTCTGAGAAACGCAATGTGCCAGAGAATTCTTTTATGAACGAGCAATTAAGTTTTAGTCATTGTTAAAGAGAAGATGAGTGTTAAAATAGGCCCACACAAGAACAAAAATGAATTGGGAAAGTTTGGGGTTCTGTCGTTCTTTTCTTTTTTTTAAAATACAGTTTGACTTTTTCCAAGTCCCGAAAAGTAATTACGAACTAGGAGCAAGTTTTCGGGGGGATATATATTTGAAAGAAACTTTTTATCTTTTTGTTTCTTTCCTATTTGCCTGCCTATATACGTCGAAAGTTTTTGGAAATTGCTCGAGTTTTCAGTCTCAGACTTTTTCCGGAATTTTGTGGGGACATTTTGAGGGTGGTTCAAGGTGATTGAGACACAGATGGCTTGAATTAAATTGGAGGGCTTTTGACATGGGAATCTTTGTGGATTATAGAGGAGCAATTGGAATGCCTGGCGACCTGGAAAGAAGGATCCACGCGGTACATGGTGGGTCGATTGGAACACCAAGGAGCAACAAGCGACGAAGATCGATATCGATGCTTCGTCTATGAGCGGACGGGCGGCAGTAGGACCGCCGAAGCAGCAGCCCAGCAGCAAAGACCGACCGTATTGTTGGCGCAAAGCGGGGATGCCACCTGTACCGGCCTAGTGGCGGCCAACGAAGGATCGCGGACCTTGCGCCTAACCAAAGGTGAATTTCCTGGACTATTTTACACTGTTTCTTTCTGATAAAATAGACTATTTTTTTTAGACAATAGTGGACAGTTTCCCCGCCAGAGGGGTGTACATAATTCTGCCTTTTGTTTATATTTTAGACGGTAACATTAAGCATACAAGTATTACCTACGCCCTGATGGGCCAAGAGCGTGCCACGTAAGGGAGAGAGACAGAGGGAGAGGGAGAGAGAGACTAGAAGAGAAGGTGGAAAGGGCGAGGGCGAGTTAATGAAATTTCCCATTTGGAAATCCAATATTGGGACATGGGCAGCAAGAGAACACGACTAAAGCAGCTTTGGAGTTCTTCTTCTGGTGCTTACAGCATATGTAATGTTGCAATTTGGTTGGGAGCGAAGGCAAGCAAGAATCAAGTCAACATCGTTGGCTGGATTGGGTTTTAATGAACAAGTTCTTCTTTCCCCCCACCAATTTGGCTTTCAGCTGTGTTCTCTCTTCCTTTGTGTCGCTCTTTTTTTATTGTTATTATTGTTTATTATAGAGCAAGATAGAAGGGCATCGGTTTCAACTTCAAAAGTTGCCATTGTTATTGGAGACCAACACACAAAACGTGATTAGTTTAATAAGGATGCTTGTCCCATCTCGGGGGCAATATGAAGACAAGTTATTCCTGTCCCTTGTAAAATGATAACAAGCAGAACCAATTGGAAGCAAGGCAAAGTTTAATTTAGCTGCAATAGCGTGTAGGTACGCAAAACTCGTGGAAAATACCATTCGAGAGAGAGAGAATGAGTAAAAGCTTCAGGCATGGGGCAAGGGGGGAGCCAAAGGAGAATAACGAGCTATAGGGACGGGGAGACTCGTCTGTACTGTTTATGTCGTTTACATTCGCAAGTTGAGGCAAGAGAGCATGAGAAGCTAATTTAAGAAAGGAGTTTCCAGGTTACTTTTCTAAATTTCTCACGACCAAGCTTATTCCAGTCCTTTAAAAACTAGTACTTACTTCTTTGGTTGAACGGGAAGTGGGAAATCCACAAGAACCTTTCAAGTATAGCTTTTCAAGTTTCAGAGAGTCAATCAAGGATTCCTTATGAAGGACTTGCAAAAGATATATTTAAAAAATCTTGAAAACTTCGAGTAATAAAGCTTAATCGACGGTTAAGTTCCAAGCTGCTGGTACAGGGTAAAGTCCTTTTGATTAGACTTTTATACGTCGTCATTTATAGAAGTGGCAGTACGGTAAAGTGCTTGATAACTTGAGCTGCTCAGAAGTTTTTTTAAGAAATTGAGTGGGACGGTGTACTGGAACCCCTTATGGCGCTACAGCTTGACACATTTTGATAAAAAATTCTCTTTCTCTGTGCAATAGAATGAAATTGTATCGCGACAGTAATGCGTGGGATGTATAAATCTACTTACCTGCGAATTTTCATATTTAATGTCTGTTTCACTCATCTTTTCCACGGTGTTCAAGTTATTAAAATTTTAAATAAATCATTCATCGCAATCTTAAGCAGCGGGTAAAGTAGATTTTGTTATTAAGATACTTTTGGAAAAATAATTTTTCACTTATCACTTTCTGTTTGTTTTAGCTGCTTGTTTAAAGTTATGAAACTGCAATGGGAAATGGTATGCCATCAGTGCCATCTTTTGACAAAAAGATCAACTACTTGCAGTAGCATTGTACTTGCAGAGACCGCAATGGAAAATTTAATTTAATTTTTAATTATTTTAATCAATAGAAAGTTTGTGGGTAAACGGACTTCACGTTGCCCAACTGTATCCTCGGGAGCTTTCTCATTACGAAGGAAATTGGGTATTAAATGACAAAGCAATAGTAACTAGAAGTTAAGTGATAGTTTCGCAAGAAATGAAAGAGAAGGGGGCGTGGCTGAAATCTGAGTAGGCTACATTTGGTGTTGGACGCGCTCCAAATTAAGTGCAATTCCTTACACTTGTTAGTGAAAATTTATGGAAAATAGCCCGGGCGATTTATGTGCAGACGTGCCTGCCAGTACTGCCTTTTTCTTCAGGGGGGTTGGAATCGGACTGGGAGCTGTATCTAAAGATGTCTTGCTTTCTTTTTATGTCTTTCTCTTTTTGTGTGTGTTGTCTATGACTACTGCTGAGAAAGACAACGATTCCTCATTTTTTTCTCCCTTCCCATTGGGAAACCCCACCCTCAAATAGTACTGGCTGCGTTCATCCTTCACAAAAGTCAGGGAAAAGATTTTATCCGAGCGCATAGAATAAGTCGAAACTTCCTGATTTCTGACAAAGTTATTGTTTTTGCCTGTCTTACTTTTCTCGTTTTTTTTAACGCGGTTTGATCCTTTTTATGTAAAAGCTCCCCCCAAATATGGCCGCTGTGCGACGGAACGTTAGCGAAAAAAATGAGAAAACGACAGCAACGTCAAGTTGTTTCTTAAGCCTTAGAGGGAACAAAAAAAAACTTTGGGTGAAATAAGAAGGTATTTCTTCCTGTTTTTGCTGCTGTATGCTTCTGCTTCTCAACGTCTGCCATCTTCATTAATTCCTAAGCCTATACACGTAAAAAACGAAGAGAACCGACAACGAAGGGAAATAGTCTCATGTTGACGAGTTGACGTTTCACAAATACTCGAAACGGAAATTGGTAAGACTTCCAGTATTCGTGTTCTTCCTTGTACCTGTATTAATACTAACGAGACTTGTCAGAAACGAACAGAAAATAGATATGATTTCTATTGTAATCTACTGCAAGAATCGCAAGAAAGTTTATGTGAATAGAAAGTTGATATCACAGTTGATCTGTTCCTGACTATTGTAAAAGCAAAAAGAATATTGACTTGAATCTGATGCTAGTAAAGTCTTTAAATAAAGGTCAACCAGAAAGGAATAAGAAGGCCAATCTGATTCTTATTAAATCTATTCTAAAAACAATCAAAATAGAGTATACAAAGTTGATGTAACAGTAGATAGATGGCGGAATCTTTTTGTTTATATTTACATGTTTATTATCCCAATTTATCATTCTTAGTGTAATAAGTAATAACGACATAGAGGGTTCAATGGAGCTATATAATAGTTAAAAGTGTGTACTTGAAGAAGGTACTGTACGTAGTTGAATAGTTGACGGTATATAGTTATGATTTGTGCCCAGGAAAAAAGAAATGCACGGCTTGTACTAAATCGTTGTTCTCATTAGTGGAAGTGGACAGTCGTCGTTGCCGTTTTCCGGCTTGGCTGGCAGCCCACTCACATTGGCAAACGCTGGATGGCCGCTGGTCTTACAATTTGCACAAAAACACGACTCTTCGTATTTCCAACGCGACAAGTCTGGGTTCATCGTCTTCGGCCATACCGGGCGTTCTCCACCATAACAGTCCTCCGTCCGTCTCTTCGTCGTTGTCTGCTGGCAGTGCTCATGGAATCCCTGGCGAACAGCGTGCCACGTGTCATTCCGTGATTGATCTGGGTGAAAAGACAGCTCGGGTCGTGGCTCACATGGCTCAAGGATGGTAAGAAAAGCAAATAAAGACACACACATACACACACTCACAAAGAATAAGAAGAAATCATCACGCGGCACCAAATAGAATAGACTTCTGTGCTCTGTGTGGTACTTCTCCCGCGTAAACTCTTTTGCGGTCTTTTTTAACCCTTTTCGGCCACGAAAAACTCCTTTCCAGGTAGTAGAACGGAGGATAAAAAGGAATCCGACCTGGTCCTCGTCTTCGTTACTGAAAAGTTACCCCAGAAAAGAAGACAACATCAAACTTTCCCCTTTCCCATCCGGCAAAAGAAAAAATTCTTCTTCTTTTCGGACATATGCAATCCATTTTCATTACTTTTGGAACGGCTCACTCACTTGGGCTCCCGGGGACCGTCTCTAGCTGCAGTAAACTTTTTTTCGCAGCAAAACTCCGAAGAAAAGAAGAAATGTTTCTTTCGTTTTTCTTTGAGAAGCTCCTTTTTGTCTTTTGAGAGGGAAGGAAGAAGAAAGTGAGCTCGTAACCAGACAGGAAATGCGAGACGCCAAAAGAAAAAGAAAAAAACGGGAATGGCGAGCAATAACCGGAAGCATCAGGCTATCGTGTTAAAAGACGGGAGTTTTCTCGCCCTTTAAGAGGCTGCGTTTGCCTACGGCATGGAAAGGACTGTGACGTCACATTTTTTTAAAAAAGGGGTCGGGTAACAGATCTAACAAAGCCAAATTGAACTAACTAGCCAAGAGTCGAGTAACGTGTTGGAAATTAATGGGCGGAGTTTTACTGTCTGCGGGGTCATTGGGACCTTAAGATATTGCTCCACCGGCTATGTTGGAAGCAGCACATGCAGATCAGCCGTCCCGGGAGGTTTTTTGTGAGGCTGATGAGTGCTTTTAGACATTCTGGGAATTGGCAATTCCTTTGCATTAAAAACGTGGTCGAATTCATAGCATTATTTGGGCTCGCTCTTTGCATAGTTTTAAAGGTCGTGGTTAGCAAAGGGCGAACAATGAATTATACAAGTTTTGGACTGGATTCCCTTATTTTTTCATTGTTGAGCGGCGCCATACACCGTGTTAACGATTTGGGGGACAAGATATAGCACCGAAACTTGTTAGAATTCTTTTTGTTTAAATGTGTTCAGCAAGTGGAAAAGATTTAATTAGCCTCGCTTCCTGCTCAATGCCCTTAAAGTTGGGATTTTTTGTGGGGGGATGAAATATGCCGTAGTGGAACAGTAGATAAGTATCTGCGTGTCCTCTATTTCGTTACAAGGAATTAAAGAAGGGCTTCAGCAATAGGATAAGGCATGTCAAGGAAATGGGCGTTTATTGAAGGGTTTCTTAAGATCCTTTTTGAGAGGATTCCGGTCAGGACAAAGTTGTTTTGATTTGTTTAGTTTGGAATGGTTTGGGGCTCAATTTGGGTCTTTCGTAATAACTAAGCCATACATGTTTTTTTCAGACGGAAAAGGAATCGAAATACCTAGTTAGAGAGTCAGATACAAAGCAAAATTACTCAGAAAAGGAGCTTTTACTTGAAAAGGTAATGCGATGCTATCGACAAATGGGTACTGTGGGATTTCAGGGTTTAGAGTCTATTTTTCCAAGCTCAGGAGCTGCAATAGCAGCAAGTTCTATCTTTATCTGATCAAATATGAATGGACTTTTTGAGACAAGAGAATTGGTTGGACTCCCGACTCGATTCGTCTTAAGTTGAGTCACTATAAAAAGGAAAACAGATGAAAGGTTTCTGGCTTTCCCTTTTCTTATTTAAAAATATAATCCTAATAAATTTGATTTATTTTTAGTCACACTGGGTACGTGTGTATGGTGTTTTACCTGCGAGATGGTCATGTGGTGGAGTTTCAGTCGGGTAAGAAACAGTCTTTCTTATTTTATCTTGTAATTTGATATTGTGATTTGATAATTTAAGATTTGTTAGGTATTTTTACGATGGCTCGTCTCGGCAATCTCTCTTTGTCAAGCGTCCTGTACAAGGAAGGTTGGGTGTGAAAAGGAAATGAAAAAGACAAGCAAGAGACAGATAAGAAAAGGCAAGGGAGGTAAGGGAGTAAAGCGAAAGGTGTGAAAGATGTGTGTCTCTCATTAAGTTAAAGGGCAAGAGAGACGAGACGAAACGAGACAAGCCATCCGCCATCATTTATTCAATTACATGCAGGAATGCGACAGTGAATTTCGTTATGGTAATGTGGCTCTTTTTTTCTTTCCTTTTTCTTCTTGACACCAAAAAACGAATAAAATAATAGGAGAGATGTCACCTGCAGCCGAAGAAGCCTGTAGTACGTTCTATTTCAATCCCCAGCCTGGGCACTACACGACTTTAATATGTAAGTATTTAAAAAGAAAGACTTTTATCGCTTAAGAAATAAACATAGAAAAATGAGTTAAAAGTGCTTCTTTGGAGAGAGTTCAGTCATTCTTCCCCGAGCTAATTGAATTAGGGTCTGATGCCAAGAACAGGAGGTCAAAACTTCTATATCACAACCAAAAAAAGAAAGTTGTGGCATCATGAAGCTATTTTTCTTTCTTGTATCATTTTCCTCTTGCTGAGTAGTATTTTTTATACTAATCTCATTTTCATTTTACGTGTACTAATAACGGCGTGACGCTTGTCGCAGTTCTTCGTCGTACGACGCTAATTAGTAAACAAGCATGAAGCGTATTTCCAAGTCGCAGTTTCGAATGTAGCTAGACAGTTTCCTCTATTCGTACTCCTTAGCAGATGAAGGGGGCTGAGAAAAGGCTGGTTTCATTTAGAAAATGGACTTGGACCGTCCCAGGAGGGATAGGTATACCATGTCAATTGGGGTTGTCGCTTGTCACCTGAATTGGAAGCGAGTGCCATTACCGATCTTTTCCCCCCGCAAAAAAAAAATATATAAAAAAAAAAAAAAGATGGAGGATTTCCCCCCTCTATTTTCGTTAGGGGGAGTGACGTTCTCTTAGCATTATTTTGCTCTTGAACCGGAAAGTTTACTTAACTCTTGTCTTTTTATTTTTTCGTTCCCAACAGCCGCTTCGCACCAATCTGTGGCTTGTCCAGTGGAAGGCAAATTTGTGGTTCCAGGCGCTCGGTTTCCGCTGGGTTATTACCGGGATAATCGGCCATGTGGGCCCAATGCAGCGTCGGTGGCTGCAGCCGGTGAGCCCAGCGTGGACAACTTGGCGGACGTTAGTTTGGTGCTAGGTGCGGGGCAAGGCTCCTTGGTGTCGCTTACGGCCGGATGCACCTCCCAAGATACTTTGGAACTGCATAGCGAGTGCAGTCGTTCCGAACCAGCCACTGGTACAAATCCCATAACTCTTTCTTGAATCCCCTCCCCAGAAAAAAAGAGAGAAAAGCGGGGCAAAAACCAAGAAAAACTACTTTAAAACTTGTTTTTTTTCCGAATAGCATACATGTGCCGGAGTAGTTGGACCGATGAGACACATGAAGGGACCCAATACTTGATTGCCACGCCCTTAAACCGTCCTTCCCGGTCGCCTGTCCCTCGTCGGCTGTGTTTCACCATCCGCAAATTAGCGTCCAGCGCCTCGAGCCATCCGGGAGCCGGGATTACACCTTCTTTACTTCGACACCACACCACCCATTCCTACCCCCACGCGGCCACGCCGCTTAATCTGCAATTTACGGCGTCAGCAGAATTCTGCCTGAGACCGAATGCGTCCCCGGCTACGCATCATCTCCCTCATTATAACGCCCATAATCATGTGCTACAGAGTTGGGCGTGGACAGGAGGTACTCCTTACGCTCACCCTACAGCAGTTTTCAACGTAACTCATTCCGGTAACAACACCAAAAGAAAAGGAAAAGAGGAAAATAAATAAACCTAAAAATGAATGGAAAGCAAATCGATAGGATAAGTCGATTATGTGCGAAAAGATGGGTTAATCTCAGATTGTATTGTTCCTTTTTTATAGGGCCATGTACTGGCGTGGAAGCTGCCGTGTTGGATTCACGAGCAGGGACGTCTTCGACCAACAATGCCCCTCAGTTGGATGCCGGGCGGAACGGGAGTCTGTGGACGACGTTGATGTGTCTTCTTTTCGCTGGTGCACTAACAAGGAGGTGATCGATTCCGGAAGCTGTAAAAAAGGGGGGCAAAAAGAAGGGAAAATTGCTTGGACCCGGAAAAAGGGGTTTTTACCACATCCCGTTCTCCACCTTCTTTCGTATTTTGAATTTGATTGACGGAGAATTGGACAGAAGAAAAAAAAAGATAAGAGAAAAAAGGGGTGTAAAGGTATATAAGGGGTAGAGGAAGAATCCGACTCCGAAGAATAAGACATTGGGAGCGATGTGTGGCGTGTGAGTGTGTGTGATGGCGCGGATTCCTTATCTTCTAGAGACAAAAGGGCGGGAAAGCAAAAAGGTGGTGTATTTTGCTGAGAGAAGAACCCCCTTTTCCCCCAGCTGTGATGACTAATTAGTTTTATTTTACATAACACATAACACTGTTTATATTCGCCAGCAGCTTTTCTTTTCCAGTTTAGCTAGTAGTGAAGCAGAGACTTTTTTTATTTAGGGAGACGATAAATTTTTGTCCCTTTTTCCTTATTGCGACGAGTTGTTTTGGGGGGAAAGCGTTGGAGAAAAGCAGCTCAATCGTTTTTTTTTTTACTATTTAAGTTTCAGAAAAACATAATTTGTTACCTAGTACAAATGGAGCGTTTTGCAAGTGGACTTGATGACTTTAAAAGAACACTTTCTCTATCCGGTGATTTGACTTAGCGAAGGACTTGGATTTTTTTTTACTGAAAGTAGGATACTCTTTTTGTGTTAGTAAACTGTAAATTTTCGAGATAATAAGCAGTCAGTCTTTCCAGAGGAGCCAGATTAACCTCACTCCATATTGGAGTGAGGCATAGTTAATGTAAAAGTAAAGTAGAAAAGGATTTGTTTTTGTGATTTTTTAGCGGATTCGTTCTGGCTTTCCCTTCCACAGAAAAAGATCGCTTTGCGTTTCGTCCCCCAGTTGCTTCTTTCATGAGTATTACTTGCAAATTACCCAATCCCTCCTTTTTTTCAAATCTTAAAAGAGATAATTGGGACTCCCCTAGGCTCCCATTGAGGATCATCGAGATTTAGACGTGCAAAGACTCGTTTGTGAGTATTTGAAATTCGGACGAATGTATGGGAATGCAAGGATTATTAGTTTATGACGAACTTGTATATAATCATGTAATCTTGCAGTATAAAGAGTGGATTCGCATGAATGAAAGTATACATTGGGTTTATTTCAACCGCTTCCTTAGTATTTTTCCCCTTAAGCAGCAGGTAAATATATTTTTTAGTTAATATCTTTTTAGAAAAATGGTTTGTCAATTATATTGTTCTGATTCTTTTAGTTTATTGTTTAAATTTTATGAAATTACAATGAGAAATGGTATTACATCAGTACCATCTTTGGATGGAAAAAGTGATCAACTAGTTGCAGTACACCGTTGTCGGAAACTTTCAAAACTAGGTGGCGAGACTTGACCGTTTTTGAGAAAGAATAATATTTAGCTTCACTCGCCAGGTGTCTCTAGAGTCGATTTTGGACCCAAAAATGCCATGACTCAAGGCAAATAAACAACTCCGTCCGGCAAACTACTGTGATGTGTGAACAATCCAACGGACAAGAAGTTTCTCACTGCAGCTGTGTAGTGATTTCAATAGTTACGTTATTTCTCTTCGTTAATAGTGAGTTTATTGTCCATTAAACAGGTAATTAACCCATTTTCACTTCTACGTGGCAAGTTTAGCCTCTGATGCATCTATTTGGCCGCAGGTTTTATTGAACATGGAAGCTGTATCTTGTTGATTAACCCCAGGTGTGCACTAGCCACTATTTTTAAATAATGTGTGATGAGGCTTAACCTGGGTTGATTACACCCCGGAAAAAACAAGCGTGATAGCCTAAAGTATCCGTTGACAGCTTGATAGGGCAGGATTATTAATCGCGTTCCTTTTCCTTCTAGAACACTAGAAGCGGTTGACTATCTTAACGTCGACCCACGCAAGTTGCACTTAATAATATCCGTCCAGCGCACTCGTAGCTGAGCTGCTGAAAAGGAACCAAACTCCCCCTTGGCCCAAAAGTGTGGCTGAACGTAGTGCGGTGGCTTTCTTCAGGATAAAATAAGTACATTATCAAGAGTTGTTAACAAGCGATTCCAGCCTCCCCAAGTAAACCCTTGATGGTTGAGCGATAGTGAATTGAGACCCTTGTTTTCTTTCCCAAGGCCCTTTCTCCTCGCCCTGTACCTCTCGGTGGATCTAGATCTGCGGACATGGAATGGACTAATCAGTCGTGATCCAACGAACGATACGACAACAAGATCGTTTCGGTGCTTGTGAAGATTTCAACACTTGGACTAGCAACATCTTGATTAACTTAAACTGGACTAGAAAGCAGCTTTTATTAGACTTGGAGGCGTATAAGACGATGTACCAAATTGAATTCCGCCTTCCCAGTTAACTCAGTGGACCATGTCTTTAGTGTACAGTGGTCATCATTCGCCAGCAGGGCGATCGTTGTCGGAACCAGGGTCGGAATTTTCCGTGTTCCCTACACGGGTGAGTTTCTGCCCTCATCCCCGCGAATCTTGGCTTCTTTGCGAGGACAAGGATCGCCAAAACCCCATTGATATTCACGCCAAATTGGATAGAGTCGATCCAGAGGAATCCCGCGGTTTACAACGGCAGAATTCAAGACCTACTTCATCATGCGAAGCGTTAAAACATGCGGTAGCTGCCTTGAACCGATTGGATGATTTCTGGTGCGAGAAAATCGGAGCGGGTTTCTTCTCCGAGGTGTTTAAGGTAAGCTCTATCATGTTGATCGTTTTCTTTTTTTTGGGGGGGTGGGGGGAGGGATTAGTTCAAGGACTCGTTTTACCTTCGTATCTGGACCTTATCTAGTTGCTTTAGTGACTTAGCGAGCTTTTACCTGTCCTTTTACATCGAGATGAGAGAAATTTCCTTGTTTTCTTTGGGGATGAGGCTGACCGCGACCAGCTGTTGTGAGCCCTGATTCCTGCTCTCATTTCTAAGGGGTTGTTGCCTACGCGCTCTGCTTCCGCCTTTGAGTTATACCAGTTATTTGGCAAAAAAAAAAAGAATTTCCTGGGAATTTTTAAAAAATCCGTTGCGTAATCGTTCAGCTAAGCGACTCTGAACGTGGTCAGTATGAACGAGACTCGTATAAACTAAATAAACTAATATCTTTAAGAAATCCCCAGAAAATATACTAAGATTGCTATTGAACTTTCACCTCGAGATAAGCGGCAAAAAGTAATTTTGTCTTGCTCGGATATTACTTGATGTTAATCTCTACAAGACGTCTAATGTCCACATGGGCGCAATTTCCCGTAGCCCTGACTCAGTTTTTTTCTTTGTTTCTTATCGCGTTTCAGTATCCAGGCCCAAAAGAAATAGGGTTAGCCACCGAACTTTTCGGTTATCTGGCAGCTTTTTGAATAGTTTTATTGAATTAAGGGAATAACACGTGTCACGACCCAATTTTAACGATGAACAACTTTATGACAGCCAGTGGAACGCGCTAATTGCCCCGAAAATTCCGAAGACTTTTTTTTCAAAAATATATAATTTAATTTCGACTTGAGAGTAAATAAGTTGGCCAATAAATGGTTCAACTTCTCTTAGTAAACAGATTTACCGTACGGCGCATTTTATTCGTTTCACTTGAAAACGGGAAACCCGAGCATGTGTCAGGAGAAACGTATCGGAGAAACTTTCGTTAACGGCAAACAACTGTGATTAGACACAGTTTCCGAGTTTGACATAACAAGAGAAAAACGACAGGTGTTGTATGGGTGCCGTCGCTTCCAGGTTATTGGCACATTTACCCACTTTCGGCCGTCTAGTTCAGGGGTATAGCACAATTCAGTGGTATAGTGCTCTATAGTGTACACAACAGGCCCCTTTCTCCCTACGCCGTACGCATTCCTTTTTCTTTCGTACGTGGACTTGCATATGATATGTGGAATTTTCCTGGCGCCGAGTGGAATTTGTCTTGTTATCTTAGTTTTTTCCAAGAAAACGTTGGAGGAATTCAGCTATGTTTGAAGAGTCTTTGGAACGATTCCAAGATTCGTTTTGCAAAACTCCCCCACCTTAGCCGACCGTGGCGAAGCTCTAAACGTGGTTTACGAACACAAACGCTTCCTTGTGTTTTTGGGGGGTTTATTTTACACAGTTTTGCTCCAGTTATTTCAACCACCAAGCCACCGTGAAGGTTCTTTTGGGAACGGCGCTTCCTAGCATAATGTGTGGTCTTGTGTGCCGTATTGGTTAGGGATTTAATTCAGATATATGCTTAACCGCACCACAAGCCATTCATTCGCCTTTTTGTCCGGAATTTTAAATCTCGTGGGGGAAAAAAGTATTATTTTCGTGTGACCTTCTGGTTTTGTAGCTGTTTATTTTGGAGCGTTTATGACCACAATTAACTGTTACAATCGTTCGCCTTTCTCCCTGTGTAGAGGCCGGTCATTAACATAAATTCTAGAGCTACTTTTAATATATTTATGCAAATTATGAAAAAAGTAATTAGATCTTAATGACGTGGAACTTTGAGGGTGGGAAATTTTGTTTATACAAATTACTTTTTGGTGTTTCTGTTTTAGTAGAGCAATAAACATTCTAAAATATATATACGGGTAATTAAACAGCGTGATAGAGGTACAAGGGAGGGCTTGAGACTGTCTTACCTTATGAAAAATAGAATGAGAAGTTTTTTTTTATGGAGAAACAATACGATTTCTTTTGTTTATTTTTTTACGTGAGGGCAAAACGATTTGGGTGAAGGACGAATTAGGAAAACGAGAAAACTGGTCCAACGGGTTATGCCAAACGTGGAAAAATGCTCCGTCTGTATGACTTCTATAACGTGTAATTTTTTTAGCGGCCAGTCCAGCTATATGGGCATCCCCAATCTGTGAATCCGTCATGAAGTCTAGACGCCATTCGTCTTTGGGTAGAAAAGCATACCTTGTTTTCTTCGCTACGTAAGGGATCAGGAAAAAATCTCGTTTTGCGAAGCGGTGTTAATGGGTTTCTCACACATTTCCGTCTCCTTCACCGTACAGCGTCGTAATTAAGCTGATTAGAAATCCATACTCTTCTCCAAATCACGTTAGAGCGAGAACTGGCGAGCTGCTGAGCTTATAATCGAATAAAGCTTTCCGATAGTAAATAAAGCTGAAGCTCTCCAAATTCCTGAACCGTCCGAGTTGTTTTCTGTGCCAGGGATAACAGATATTCTAACCAAATATTCTTCGAACGATGGGGAAATGAAGGAAAAGGTCAAAAATAATGCGGAAACCTTGGCCTCCGGGTCTTTAACTCTACAACTATGTGTGTGCGTAGCTTTCATTCTTGGCTACGATGTTCCTAGAATGTTGGTTGCGTCACCAACCGACGTTTTGGCAACGACTGCATGAAATAATTCATTTTTACGTTTTGGGTATCGAATAGTCAACGAAATACAGCCAGTTTGGGATTGTGTGTAACTTGATTTCCTGAAAGCCACGCCCTTAGTAACTTTGAATTGAATTAATGAGCGTCAACCTTGGACTTGATCACTAATTACGTTGTAGGACATGCGCGATTCGAGGTTTCCGTTCGATAACAATGATGAATACGGAAAGAACGAAGCTGAGCTTGAAGGTTCCCGGATTTCCGATCCCGTCTGCGAGTTCCATTTCCCTTTTATTCAGATTCACCTTGGAAGAAGATTTATGTGGGGGAGGACTAATCTCGACATTGCTGCGCAGGAAAAAGTCGATTTTTCTTCTTCTTTTTAAACTTTTTGAAGGGGGGAATCCAGGCGGAAGCAAAAGAGGTGGCAGGGACCAGAAAGGCGTGGTGCCAAAGCTGTTAAAAAATAAAATCAGCGGTTTCTAGAGAATTTTGGGTTAATTTTAGACCCAGGCTCCGAAGCAAGCAAATAGTTGCGCAGAGGTTACGCTTTAGAGAAAACTTTCGGTTCAGGACATGAAAACACGTTATTTCCTTTTTAATTTTTTGTTTTGGGTTTTGTTTGGGAGGATTAGAGGTGGCAGTTATTTACTCCTAAGGTTGGGGACCGTCTTTCGTCAGAATACTTTTGACGATCTTTGTTGTAATCTTGGCCAACGGCCAATTTTGTTCGGGACATACTAGCTAATTAGGTTTTTTGTTTTCTGAATGACTCGCAGGTGACTCATCGAACCACTGGTCAAGTCATGGTGCTCAAGATGAATCTGTTGGCTTCCAACCGTCCTAATATGTTACGCGAAGTGCAGCTTATGAACCGTCTTTCCCACCCGAATATTTTAAGGTAAAAACAATCGAATAAATTTTTAAAAGTAAACTTGGGCACAAATACAATATTTGATTTTTTCTATCTCCTATTTCTTTTGATTTCTTGTTAAAAGTTCATGAATTTACATTGAGAAAGGGTATGACCTCAGTGCCATCTTTTGGCAGAAAAGGATCAACTACTTGCAGTACACCGTGGCCTTAAAAATAGTAATAATATTTTTAAACGTAATAAGAATATTTTTAAACATATGGACAAATTAAAGTACTGGCAAGTTAGGCATTCAAATATAGTTAAACTGAGTAGGTTTGGAAAGTTCTAAATTGATGACATTTGGGTTTCGCTTCTGTAAGGAATGACATTTGTGAATCAGTGCTTCAAAGTGACCGAAACGCCGGTGATTCTGGACAAAAAGCTGCTGGGAAAGAGAGAGGGAAAGGAAAGTGACTTGTTTCACGCATCACGCTTAGCGGAAGCTGGGCTACCTCACTAATCTTGCCTAGTTAAAAGACTGATGTCGTGAATTGTCTATTCCCACGCAGTCCTAATTAGATTTGAGTGCTTTTCCTTTTCGTTAAAACTATATATGCTCGGTCCCTTTTCAAATCTAGCACGATTTGCCAGACAAAAGACTTGAGGTTTTCACAAAAGCCCTATCGATGCATCTTTCTGGCGCTAAATCTTGTCAGCTCACAAGTTTCCGAACGTGTTTTCAGTGGAAGCACGTGCCTGAGCATGTTAATCCTTTAGGGCTAATGCGTCGTCTGCACGAAAGTTATCCCGCATGTTTCCGGGTCTAGCTTGTTAAAACAAAATGAAGGCAGATTGGAGCCACAATTCTGCAACGATACGCAGCCACACGGAGATTTAGGTCTGTGCGACCATAAAACTTTCATCTTGCTACTTGCCAATTGTTTGCTGTTTCTGTTTGCTTGCCATCTCTGTGTAATCCACAGCTGTACTGCTCATTACTTTCGCTTACCGGGTTTCGCGGAATGCCGGAATATTCACCAAGATTAGAGAGAAAAGAAACTGAAGCTCACGAGTTTGTTCGAGATCCGTTAATGTGTGTCACGGCCTTCGTTCTGCCTGGATTGCAACACCTGGTTTTAGGTTCATTTTTTTCCTCTTGAGAAAAAGTCCATTCAAGTAAACAAAAAGAAAAGAAAGGCCTGAAAGCCCTGTAGATGTGTACCGAGGGACTTCCTTTCAGTCTATCGGGGAAGGAAATTGGTAAATAAGAGGACGATGCAGTCTAGTAAACTTGTATCTAGTTCAACGCTCGTATGACCGCTATTTTCTTCACTAAGAAAGGAAAAACCGCCATAGTTTTTACTAGCATTGTTAAAGAAAACTATTTTGTGTTCTCAATTCAAAATTTTACTTGATCTTTCTTTTATAGGTTTATGGGTGTATGTGTCCATCAAGGCCAACTCCATGCCTTAACCGAAGTAAGTTCCATTTCAAGATTTTAACACTGCTCTCTCTGCGAAGATGCGATTTATGACTTGTCCTGGTTTCATCGAGATCATGCTCAGCATCACAAACGGGTTATGAGAGTGAAAGGAAGAAGGCTTTTGCACTAGCTACACCCAACTAAAAGATGCAGACCAGTTGGGAATTTTTTGTATTTTGTTTTTTAATACCCTACGACCTTTTTTATAACGCTTTTGTTTTGTTTTGTGTCTAGTATATCAATGGAGGGAGCCTGGAGCAATTAATTGCCAGTCCAGAAGAACTGCCCTGGATACTCCGGGTTCAGTTAGCCCTAGATATTGCCAATGGGTTGCGATACCTGCACTCCAAGGGCGTCTTCCATCGAGATCTTACTTCCAAGGTAAAAAACATTCTTGTTGGGGACTTTATTTTCTTGAAGTCTGTGATATATCCCGATTGTAACTTTTACTTTTCATCGATTTCGGGAAAGCGAGTTGGAAAGGTCACGAAAGACACGAGAAATAAGACAATTCGGATGTTTTAAATAACGAAGCACGTGCGTTGACGAGCTGGGCGTATAAATAGCCCCAGTTACTCACTCACTTGGAGGAGAGGACCTCCCGCCAACTTTTAAACTTGTTCGCCTGTAAAAAAAATAGATTGTTTTAAAAAAGTCCACTCCATAATTCTGTAGTGCGTTTCGCCAGTTTTAAAAGCTACAATAACAACCTGCGCGTTGACAAAGAGAACGTTCAAGTAGGGGAGACACTTTTATTGTTTAGTGTCAGTTCGAGTGTCAGTTCGAGGGTTTTACTTTCTAGCTTGAGGGAAACAATGGATTCGTTGCTTCGGAATGTTCGCAGAAAAGAAAGAGAAAGTACGTCAGAATGAGACGTAAGCATGCTAATTGTGAAACTCGCGTATGGACCTTTTGTCAGGAAAAATGAGCAAGTGACGCACATTTCCTGGCTCTTCAGACCGCTTTAGCCAGAGAAGCAAGGGAAGGGGAAAGCTGGGATGATGCTGGGGAAGGGGAGATTATTATTCTTGGCGAAAGTAATAAGGATGTTTGGGTTTTATCTTCTTCTTCTTTTTCTCCCGCAGAATGTGCTCATCAAAAAGGACGAAGTAAGCCAGGAAATGATGGCTGTGGTGGGCGACTTTGGTTTGGCAGCACCCATTCCTGATCCGCGGTAAGGGAAACAAAAAAATGCGAGAAAGGCGATAAATAAATAACAACATTTTGACATTTGCAGGGCGTCATATCGCTTGCCGACAGTGGGTTCGCCGTACTGGATGGCGCCTGAGTGTTTACGGGGCCAATGGTACGACGAAAAGGCGGATGTTTTCTCCTTCGGGGTCATTTTGTGTGAATTAATAGCCCGGATAGAAGCAGATCCTGATGTCTTACCCCGCACCGAGAATTTCGGAGTGGATTACTTGGCCTTCAGCGAAATGTGCCCTTCCTGCCCGCCAGAGTTCCTCAAGCTAGCTTTCACTTGTTGCAAAGTAAATTGGATCTTTTCTTTCAAATTAGCCGAAAAATATTAATCTGTTTGACTAGATTGATCCGACCAGTCGACCTGCGTTCGAAGAGCTTGGCCCTCTCCTGGAAAACATGATTAGAGAGATGAAAATAAGAGCTCAAAAAACGTCAGTCAAGTCGAGTCCATCACTTGCAGATAAGCTGCGCAGTAAAGACCCATCATCTCACAAGGCAGCTAAAGCCTCCCATCGATTATCGCTCTCGGAAGATGTATGTCTGGTACCTGGTAGCTCCCCCAGCGAGAAAGCTCGCTGTCATTACGTAAGCCCGAGTCCCGGACCTGCGAAAAGCAGGAAGAACCTCTCAGGCTCTGAACCGCATCTCCATGCGCTCATTTTAACACCGAAATTAGTTGGAGATTTGGTTTCTGCAGGCGATCCGCACTACAAACCTAGTCCGCGTGTCCAGAACCCTTTTGCTACCCTGAAACGGTTCAAAAATGGCCGCAAGATCCTCAATATCACACGCTCGGACCTCTTTTCCTCCTGTTGCGAATTTTCGCTGCTGCCTCTGCCGATCAACACCTCAAATGCAACGAATTTACACCCGCCATTAACCAGATCAGCTTCCAAATCGTTACCTTCCTCTCCAAATACTCCGCGGCGTACGCCAACGGCCTTACCATGGCTCCTCCCCACCGAAAGCACGCCACCGGTCAAGCCAAAGGGGGTAGAAAGTAGTTCCCCACCGGCTGAAACGCCTATTCAGCCCACATTGCGAGCCAATATGCTGGAACTGAGCAGGCAGTTTCAGGATTTGGATCTGACGCCCATTTCTGTTGAGGAAACGAAAGAATCCGATGTTGAAATGAATCATGCTGTGCCTGTTAGGCGCTGCTTAATTGGGGTTTCACAAGATGACTCGGTTTTGGCCAAAATACGTTTCCACTCGCAGTCCTATCTCCCGTCATTGAAGCGAAGGGGATCTTGCGAATCCGGAATCTTCAGCGTGGGGGATACGGAGCACTTGTCGGGATGTGGCGGAGACATTTCGCCGGAATTTAGTATAAGTTCCTTTGACGAAACCCCTTCCATGCTCAGCAGCTGTTTGGAGCTGCAGGACAACGAAGAAACAGACAGATTTGGCAGATTTTCCTCTTTATCATCCCTGTTTTTAAAACGATCCAGCTCCATTTACACCGATAGTTCAGAGGATATTTCCAGTCTAGGTGATGCTGAAGATCGTGAAAAGAGCCACCGAAGAATTCCAGATGCGTTCGAGAAAGACATTCGGACAATTGTGGATTACTTTGAAAGAAGTTCCAAGAGTATGGGGTCATCGGGGCATCGAAATTTGAATTTGCCGCCCAAACGGTCAATTACTCAACGATGGGAACAGCGATTCGCCAAGCGGGAAACAGCGAAGCGCGAATGCGCAAACCTCAAGCGCAGCCCGGGTTCCGTATCGACTAAGGCAGCAAAAATGGCGGCTATCTTTTCAAACTCAAAAGAGAAGCCTTCTCTACCTAACGCTAATTTTCCGCCCAAAGTAGGCAATATTAACAAATTGATTGTGTGTGAAGGTGCCGTGCGTTCGAAACTCCCTTTGTTTGATAAAAAGTAAGGGCTTGCAATTCTGGCGTGCAGTGCTCGCGTGAATTTTCTCGAAACGTTTTGGCAGCGAGAAGTCCTCCATTTTTCACTTTATAAACGTCTGTCTATATGGTGTTGCGGTATTTTCGTGACTGGTCCCCATCCTGTAATTTGGTACCTGATGACACTGCTAGCAGGTAGAGAAAAGAAAGAATTTGTGTTGGTCCTATTATTATTTTGTAGTGACAAAAGCCTTTGACTTGTGTTGGGGGCTAAAGGGTTAAACCAGTTTTTGTAAAACTGTTATTTAAGTTCCCTTTCGGTGATTCCTTTTTTTAAATTAGTGTAAAAGGGGTTAGCTCTTGTCTCACAAAAAGTCAAACATATTCCTGAGTGGCTGTGGCTAACGTACGCCAGCGTGCTAATTAACCCCCACTAATTCCAGTTTCAACTCTAGTTCTTACAATCTTATTATATTCTCCAGAATAGCTGATCATTATTTTAAAAGAAGATTATAGCTTTAAGTTGAAGAGATTTTTCATGTAATAAAACCGAAAAGCCATTTTCACTCAAATGTTCCATGTCATTTAACACTCGACTACAATTTCAAAAACTCTAGCTTCTTTCCTAAGAATGGTGGGCAGGATACTCCATGCCAAAGTATTGCCGGTACAGTTTGCATACGGTGCAGGTTCCCGATCGGTGGTGCTTCACACAACACGGACAATGGCCTTCTAATTTGAAATCGTATTACTTTTAATATCTTAGTACAACTTTGCATTACTTGGCGATAAATCCAATCCATTTGGCGAAGGCAACCCGGACTTTTCGCTCTCGGTGTCCTTATTAATAATTCCCAGTTTACGCTGTTGATGATGGAATGCTTCCTCTTGAGCATACACGTGTTCTTCACACCAAAACTCTGGTTCAGGCCTGGAGCTTCCTGCCAAGTCCGGCCGAATTTGCTGAGAATGTAGGTTTTGCATGGACAGTAGCCTCCGATCCAAGCTGGTTAGAGTTTCCAAACTACTAGAGCTTCGGTGGCTCACCGAGAATTTCCTTTGCCTATACAACATAATTAATGCGATTGTACTTTCGTCGCTTTTAAAGTCATCTACCGTAAAAAGCCTTCGTCTTTGATGGGAGATATCGGGGGATGTTCTACATTCTCCATGCCTGGTGTACGCTCGATTAATTTCGGGTCCACATGGCGTACCAGAAACGGTTTGATTCGTTCTTTGGACGTGTGGATCACTGGCTTTGAGCGAACCGCGATCCTTATGTGGCGAGACTGATCTCTTCTGGGTAACCGAGGAGAAGTTATTAGGGTCTTTTGGTTAGGGCTTTTATACCACGTGGCATAATTGGGATGCTTAACAAGAAATAATTAAGGAGAAATTTGACAAATTGGCTAAACATTACTTCAGTGCCGAAGACACCGATCGTCAAATTGGTCGCGTGGTCTAATTTGCATTCTTTCAAAGGTTCATTGGTTTCCCTAAGGACTACGCGGGTAGTAATTGCCACTCGTGGCCCAATTAAACCCTATACTTTTCAGTTTTAAGAATTCTAAACTAAACTGTGTGAGTTAGATCGTAATTCGAAAGAGGTTACCGCGAATTGGGGGGCTGGATCTAAGAACGTGTCCATGCATCGAGTTTCTGTTTGGTTGCTACGAGCCAGTGGAGGACTGGAGAAGAAGAAATCGTTCACGGGGCCTCGGAAAGTGGCTAAAATGACGTGATCTTTTCCATCTAGTTGCACAAGATCTATAGCGATTTGTTCTTCGGTCAAGGCTGCTAAAATCTGACTGGGATATTTGCATAAAGGGAATGTCTATATGCAGAAACAAACATTATCGCATTAAGCGCCAGAAAATTTATTTAGATTGCTCTTTACTCTTTCTATAAGTAATTTGTCATTAAATTCAAGCGGAAAGTGAGGTATAACACTAGAGGTATGTGTGTGAAAGCCCAAAGCACATATTCGTAATCGAAGTAATCCATTGTTGGGGTTAAAACGAACTCCAGGACAGGTTACCTGTAAAAAGAATCATAATTACCAATTAATAAACAGACGTGAGTACTTGGAATGTTTACCTGACCAATAGAGATGTCAACGATAATTTTTAATGCCTTTTCAGGCATAGTATATTATCCAATTTAATTAAGTTAGCGTCATTGTAAAAAATCTACAAATGTTTAGTAAACTGATTTGTTTTGAATGTAGGGTTGCCGTAGCTACGCCAAAGACGACCAACCAGCGACTTGCTCACAAGATGTAGCGCGCTTTCAATTATTTGTGAGTGAACGTTTTTGGCATTTGAGTTTATACTGCTTTGTGCACCGCACAGTTTTTATTCAATAGTTTATTCACTACTTAGGTAACTATTCGTTTCCTAGGGGTTAAAAGCTGCAGTGCAGAAATTTATGGGTTTGGCGAGAAATTTGTCGGATTTCATGTAAGCAGCCACGTTTTCCAGCGCTTCAAAACGTTTCAGGTAATGTTGCAAATTGGGGAACTTGTCAAAGCTAGTTGGGTCCAAATGTAGGTGAACTTCCAGCTCTTCATAAGCTACAAAATCAGCGATGGTAATCTAAAAATGCAACCAAATGTCTCAATCTTTGTTTAAAGAATTGCAGTAAATCTAGAGATTTTACATTCTCTCCTGCAAACCATTTGCGGGACCCTAGGAAATCGGATATTTCCTTGAATTTTTTCGGGATACTTTCCAGGTAGGCTGCTTTCAATTCGTGCTAAAAAAGAAAGTAATTTTTGTTTCATATGAAAAGTTAAAATTTTTTGTTTGCGTAGTTACAAATTGGGGATTGTAGCAAAGCCGCCCCCAGTTCATTCGCATATCTTTGAACTCGTACAATGCGGTATCCATACGAATCTTTTCTTCTTCTGTCTGGCCCATCAAGTTGTATTTGCGGCCAATGTAACGCAAAATGGCCCCAGTTTGTGTTATTTTCACATCTCCTTCAATGTAATAAGGCAACTGCAAAGAGGATTTTCCTTAGAATTTTTGCTCAAAGAGTTGACCTGTTACATTGGGTAATGAAAGCCCCAAGTTGAACTTCTCGTCTAACCAATTAGATGTATCAAAGTCTGGCGCTGGGCCAGCCTTATAAAGTTTGTCTTCAAATTCAGTTCCTGTGTAGGCCAAAAGCAAACGAATAGGTTGTGCCAACTAAAAAATCAATAATAAGTTGAAATACGAAACTGTGTCTGATACAAAACAAGCTAATGCAATGGTATAATAAAGTAAACTAATAAAATATTTCATTAAAAATGTGTAAATCGTATTACTCCACGAATATCCCAGTAACCCAAAGTAGGAGCCATGTCTCTTATGGGGTTGGTTAGAAATATAGGATCTGTCTGGTACGGAAACCTGCCTTGAACTGAGCTAGACAGGCATCTATATCTCCCCGGGCGTTCTTGGCCCGATAAAGAGCTCGCAAATATACCTAGGAACGGTAAACAAAGTTTTAAGCTCAACGGCCTTTTGTATTGTGTACGAGGAAGTGGGCTGGGCACAAGAGACAGGACGTGATTCTACATGATTTGTTATCGCGGTTTATTGCGGCTTCGCTCCCAAAGTTAGCCATACTTGTGGAACGGTCTGGTCAAGAAATTGTTCGATTTCGTGTAAGCTTCGATCTTTTGCAAAGCACAGAAGTGCTCTACCGAGTCCTTCAAATTACCATAGGTATCTAGGCCGGTTGGGTCAAAGATCATGTGCTGATTCAGCATTTCATGCAAGACAAAATCCACGACAGTAGAATAATATAGCGCATAATCGCATTTCTCCTGGAAAACTTTACGTTGTTATCGGTGTAGTAAGGGAGATAACAAAGGCCAGACGCTGTAAAAAGAAAACTCGAATCAGGAAATCTAATTTGAAACCTTTTTTTTCCATTGAGGAATTCCAACCCCAGAGAGAATTTAATGTCAAATCATCATCAAGACTTATTGTCAAAGTAGGAGCCGGACCATTATTTATTTTCAAAATCAATACCGGCATAATGGTCTTCACCATTATATTTCTTTCGAATGTACCCAGTGCGCACAGTGCGGCACTGAGTGCAACATAGTTGGTTCTGATGTTCAAAAGTGTTCAATTGTTTATACTTGATTCTGGTGTTCAAAAAGTGCTGCACTGAGTGCGCACCAGTGCTGCACTCAGTACGCACCATTGCAGCACCCTGTATTGCATTTGTACCAATCAAAAAGCTTAAAGAGAATAAGGACCCGCCAGAAGGAAAAGAAGCTAAATAAAACTGCTCGAAGAGAATAACAATCCGCCAGAAGGGAAAAAACTAGGGAACCACGAAACTACAAGAATATCAGCGAACAGATTACGGAGAACAACGAACCTTACCTAAGCCGACGAGAAATATTGAATGGCTCTCTTTCTCTGTTACTTCCTATATACACTATTCATCAGCTCACTTAATAGTTGGATTTATAGAAATTTCAACGTCATACATATACAAGTGTAAGACCGAGTAGATAAGACGCATGTCTTGCGATCGTAGGTTCGAAACCCGGTCGAGGCAATTTATTTCGTAAAAAAAATGAAATGATTAAATGGCTCCCTTTCTCTGACCTCATGCCTTCCCGGCAAGGTTCCTATACCCATATTCGATTTTGTGAAGCTTCGGCATCACGAGATCGAATATCGGGGTTAGGAAACCGACTTGGGGAGTTGGGAACAGGGAAAGGGGCGAGGCTCTCAATTTTTCACGATTTATGGAGGGACATTTTAGAAGGATTTCAAATTGTTATAGATGGAACAAATCGAAATAGATGGAACACTATCAACATACACTATATATCAGCTTACTTCACATATTGGATTTATAGAAGTTTCGACGCTCTTTATATATAAGCCAATGACCGAGTGGATAAGACGCAAGCCGTGTGGTCGGAAAGTCGCAGGTTCGAATCCCGGTCTAGGCAATTTATTTCGTGAAAAAGGGAAATTAAAATGGCTTCCTCTCTCTATACGTTATGCCTTCCCGGCGAGGTTCCTATTCCTATATTCGAAATTGTGTTGCTTCGGCAGCATGAGCTCGAATATCAGGAATT
>RJJA01000163.1:0-23450 GCA_003724045.1 Lepidurus arcticus
AAAAAATCACAAAATGAATTAGAGTGAAAAGGTGGGGGGTTAAATATTAGTGTATTGATAGCCGCAGGTTTGTCCGTTATGGAAACTAATGTATTCTAAGCTGCAGTACAAAGGAACTCTTTATTCCAGCAAACCATTCAAGTAGTAGACACTTCACGCTTGCGTTTATCCTTGCCTACTTGATACAAACCTGAAAGTGAATTAAAATATATTGTAGAGTACAAAAATATTCCTTTGCTTATATTTGATAATATTACCAGGTTTGCAAAGACTTGCGCAGTGTAGTTGACACGGATTGCCGTAAGTCTGGCCATCCGACCCACATACGGGATTATATTCCATAGTGCAAATGCAGTCCCCACAGTCATTATCTCTGCATTCGCCTTTATGAATAGCACATAAGCCTAAAATAATGAAAAGATTAGTATATGTTCCTACAAAATTTAACGTATAAATAGCATTACAAGGATCGCAAAGCTTCTGGCATGCTAGTTGACACGAATTCCCGTAAGTTTTGCCGTCAGATCCGCACACAGGGTCGTACTGCAAGGTACAGATGCATTTCCCACAAATCTGGTCGCCAATTGCCAATACTCGGCTGCTTATTATTTCCAATGAAATCAACATAAACGCAAGTACAAAGTAATAGGCCGTAACCGTAAATAACTTCATGGTTTGCTGGACGCCTTTTTGATGTCGCGTAATTGTTGTTGTACTACCCACGACTATTCGCAAAGAAGCTAACAAGCCGAATTTATACGAATGTACTTTTGCCTGGTCATCAAATTATAGTCACGTGCATGAATGTGTGTTTGTAAGCCAGAAATCATGTTTAGCTGAGAAGGTTTCTTTCCGACTTACGAGGAAGTTTGAAAGGTCAACTCAAAAGTTCAAGTTTCTGAGTTTTTATCTTCCGTAGGGCCTAACAGTAGCTCTATTTTGTATTTGACCTCTTCCATCTTCCACATAATATATGACACCATTTTGGACTGCAAACTTCCTTTCACTTGTTTGTCATCTTACAGAGCTCAACATGAAGGAATTCGGTTACTTCTAGTCTGACTTCTTGATCTTGACAGGCTCCTCTTCATCAGTACACATTCCACGATGCGCTACCCGAACTTCTACAATAGTACAGTTTAGCAATTAAAAAAAAAAAAAAAAGTTACCGCGGTTGCATAACGTAGCGCATGCGAGGTTGCAGGAGTTGTCGTACGTTGTGTGCTTTTGACCATTAAAGCCACAAACAGGATTAACTTGTGTTGGGCACCAACAATTGTCGCAAGTACGCCCTACTCCTGCACTAACTAATGCAAACATGAATACCAAATAGAAAATGATGATGATATACGTGTGACTGTTAGAGGAAGACATGCTGGACTGTATCGCTAAGAAGTCAGGACAAGAATAAAAGAAACTTCTTCGAGTAAGGTCAAGTGTTTGCATAGGGTCACTACAAAGAAATGGAAATTTCCTGATAGTGTCTATAGCTCGTTTGCCCTTGAACTCGAGAATTTTCGCATGCAATGCTTCACACAAATTCCTTTGGGAAGAAGACGTCGTATCTTCCCTTGTCCTATTCCATATTGGTCATGCAAGCTGCATCAGCCATACGTTCGAAATACGTGGCCAATATAGGATATCTATTAAAGGCCTATTCCCAGGGGCATTTCTCGGTAACACGAGTGTCGGTTTTGATTATGTTAAATTCATAATCCTGTAAGAATGGCGTCAGGCTCTTGGAATGCGTTTATTCGGTACATAATACTGTTCATTTGACCAAAGTGTTCCCATCTAGCGTTGAATTTGCATACAAGTGAATTTATTCAATTGGGCTTCAGTAGATTTCATTAAAGCCTACCAAAATTAGTGTAATATTGTACAGTACTGTGCAAAATAAGTTAACATGCCAAACCACAGAAGTCTAATTAAGCCTCGTTAGGCTGGTTTACCTTCACTGAAGGGAAATCAGACTCGAGAGGGACCTCTGTGGTTTGGCCATGTAAACTTTTTTTTGCTCAGCACTGTACATATGTTCGATAATCGAGTATATTATAATTTATTCCAAAAAATGGTTTGACGTGATTAATAGATTAACATGTGCAATTCTGTCACAATAAAGGCACTGTACATTTATTATTATTGTATCATCAAATGATCACCATATGAATGATTCTGCGAAAAACGGGTCGCGAATTGTTTGTATACCGTAATTTTTTAGAAAGAATAATGTAGTTTTGTAACCTGTAATGAAGACAATCTTAGACAGCTGGTGAAAACAACTTTGAATTTGCCATAATATATATATTAATTTTTCTTTCTTTCTGGCGTGCTTGGTAAATTTACAGTATGATCGAACAAAATTTTTGCACATTGACAAAAACTCGGGATAAAATGGCAAATACATGAATGACGAAATTTTTCACTTTTTGCTCCCTTTTTACAGATTTTTTGTACTTTTTTTGTTCTTCGTGATAAGGACTTTTGAGAAAACCCACTATTCTTTTTTTAGAGTGAGTGCTTTGGATGAACCTATCAACAACTCGCACATTCCAGCCATACTACACAAATGGCAAAGTCCCTATTTTACAAGACTCCTTTGCCAGCAGCTCACGAAAAGGAGCTAAATCGGAGACAATAGTCTTGGAAGGGACATTTCCGACAATCACCAAACTTTCAGACCGATATAAAGATGGACAACTGCCACTTATCACAAAACCAAAACAAGATTTAACTTTTTCATGCTTACAAGAAAAAAAAAGAAAAAGGGCAACTATCTCAAACAATTCATTCTTCCTCAATCGACCTGAGACAACTTCATACTTCAGGACGAAGAAAAACAAAAACTTCCGCGAATTTTTTTTACAAGTTTTTTTTTTAGGTCTAAGATTAAGCTTGGCCATAATAAAAACAATGTCTTTTCTTCAGATTCCAAGAAAGAATGGGTGGACACGTGCCAGCCACCCTGCTCTTTGCAACTGTACAAAGCCCTTGAAAAAACCGGTTCGGTGGCTGGAAAGACACAAGGTAAATAAACTTCTGTACACGTGCATATTGAATTAATTTGCAAATCCACTAGGGGAAGTAATGCCCACCTTTTCTAGAGATGTTACCATGACATTGTCTTTTCGGTTGAAAATAAAAACAAAATGACCAGCCTCGATTTGTATCTACTCTAGCTCTTTCCCCAAAAAAAGTTTGCTTTCTAGTTAAAATATACATCTGGGTAAACGTGGGATTTATAATAATAATTAATCTAAAGACTAAAAAGTATTAATTTTTTTTTACATGGGAGCACTTGCGATCTAATAATTCGCTATGTTTTTTTGGGGGGAAAAATTAGTTTTGTAGCTTTTTTTGGGTTTGTTTGTTGATGCGTGTTTACGTGAAGAATTTGAGACAGAAAAACTGGAACTAAAAAAATTGCGAAACTTTGCAACGCCATAGACCTCCGTCCAAAATTAGACATTCCCTTTCATCTCGAGTGAGATAAAAGGGAGCGTCAAGCCTCCAGATTATGTAATGCTTTTTTCCGTCACGAAACTCCGAAGTTGACCAACTCAAGCTTTTTATACGGGACGAGGCTCTTCTTCAGCACCGAACAGGAAACGGAAGGTACCGGTACTATCTAGACACACATCCTCAGGGGCAAGAGGGCAAACATCCCACTTGGGAGCACCTAAGCGACGCAAGCCATTTCCCATCCTAGAAAAACAACATGAAAACACATACTTATAAACATGATTCTTATGACCTCTAAACCAATTAACGAGTAACTCTAAAAGGAATTGGAAAGACGATAGGGGTAAAAGTGTAACCGTAACTTACCCGTTATCTTCCTGTACACGTTGCCTGCGGGCACGAGTGGCAGAATGTTTCATGTGTTCTTGGATCGTGGGCAAGACGCAAACCAAACGATCGGTGGGACGCAGTTGTTTCAAGGTGCGACGTGACAAACGCCAGGTCAGACGTTGGCGTTGAGCAGGCGCAGCCTGACCATATCGCTCATAATGGGACAGCAAGGAAACGACCCAATCCAGACACGAAACTAAGCGGACTTGTTCGATCTAAATAAAAGCAAAAGCAAAAGTTAAAACACAATTTTGTAAGTTTCATCCTTGGTAATGTCATTTTTACCCTGCACAGAGACTGCAGCTGAGCCATAAAACTGGCCCAGGATGCATGGGCGTCACTGGCCCCTGGTGTGTGCGAACGGAGCTCATTCCACATGAGAGCCAACGCCAATTCCACTGGGCGAAAATTGCTATAAGAGGCATCGCAAGCCAAAGTTTCCATTTTGTAGGACATGGTTAGTAAAGATAAGTCGCTTTGCGGGTTGACGGGAGAGGCATTGTCCACCTCCATATCTTTGGAAGAAGTCGCTTGTTGCTGTAGGGTGTTGCTTTGCATAGACACCCACAGGGCATGGAAGAGACGCAGAAAAGTGAAAGACGTAGTGGGAGTGGTTTGCGGAAGAGTGCCCAGTTTGGCTTCTACGATAGCTTCCATGCGAGTTACGTCACCAGCAGTGCACTTGCATTGCGAGATCGTAACCAAATCTTGGGGCTCAGGCACGCCCATCAAATCACCCCTGGCCTGGGCCCCGCCCCCTAGCTGTTCTACCCAACGTACGGCTGCGAGATGAAACGCGCTGATGGCAATACAGGACAAATGCTTCGGGCGAGCCTAGTTCGAGAGAGAAAGAGATTAATTCTTCTCAATGAAAAAACCTTGACATCGTCAGTAGGATTTGTACAAGGCCGACTTACCTTCATACGCGTAAGAAAGCGGTCCATGATATTGATAGCGGCCAAAAAGACTGACGACGGCATATCGTACCATACTTTTAGGCAACGCAATACATGGGCAGCTCCGTCACGCATCGAAGTGCTAATCTCGCCACTATCCTGTTTTAGAAAAAAAGATAAAACGGTCACATAAGCTCACAGGTCAACAGGTACTAAAGGGCTCTGATTCATGATCTTTAAGGTAAAGGACAAGATTTATTTACGGAAGCAATCCCAGGTGAGAGCTGTAGATTCGGCTGATATTTGGACTCCAGGGCCAAAGCTTCTTCCAAGTCCCGCAACAAAGCGGACACAGACATCCCTTCGGTCCCAGATTCCACCTTCACCCAATCTTGCATTGGTCGGGAAACCATTGCAGTCGCAGCTGACCCTTCTCCTGCTTCGAGACGCATTTCAGCTAAAAAGAAGCCTTCTTGCACCAACCACAGTAACCGAGGGAGGACCACACAGCTAGGGAGCTAAAATCAAACGCACAAAATGGAATAATTATTAACACACTTAGCTTCTTACATATAAGGAAGCCTCGCATCTTATCTATCACTCGCAGTATCCTTGAGTCAATGTCTGTACAAGACCAGACCGGACACACATGGATCACGTAAGTAGACAAACTCATAAGAAAAATATAATTCCTTGCTGATGTAAGCTTGTTTGATTTGATGAACTTACCTTTGAGCTTGTGGGGTTATTGAATTCGTCTTACTTCATGCTGTATGGCAACCAGACTTCGTCTGGATGAAGGGAAGTATAGTTTGAGAAACGGCACCGATCAAAATGGATTGATCCAAACGTAAGCTTGTCCTTTATTGGTGAGGGAAGAAAAATCCTTGGTGGAGTTGGTGGGAAAGATTTTCTATATAAAAAAAAAGATTGAACAGGACGGGATTAGCAGCTTCCTTTTGGCAAATACAAGGCACATCTAAGAATAGCAGTTACGACGTACAAAGGTGGTCTTACACTTGTACACTAGGTAAAATCAATAGCTAACCAGTGAGCAGAACAAAGAGAACTTGAATACTTCAACTCGCAAGAATAACTGATCAACTATGATGATGAAAGTCTTAGCTAAGCTGCTTTACTGATGCCCCTAGAAAGTTCCCTAACGGGAAATATCTATGGCCACATCTCCAACACCCAAAATTCACGTCTCAACTTGCCTGGCTATGGGTAATCTACATAAAAAACTCTGACGTCACGTAGACCTAAACACAAAGGTCCCTAAATGGGCTAACGGAAAAAAAGGAGGCGGGGAGCCACTTCTAGAACACTCGCTAAGTTCCCAAGCTTATTTTACACCGACAGCCTAATCTACTTCACAACTAATGAACATTCTTAAATAAAAACCTAGTCAAATTAAGTAAAGTCACTCGTTTTCCCTCACCTTGGCTGTTTTAGGACAAGTAATCCAACGAACTGCGCCGTTCCTATTCCTACCGTTACATCCACTGTCCTTCCCAACATCCCAAGCGAAACGTCCTAGCGCTCCGCCGTCAACAAAGGGCCGACTAGTACAGCACTAAGCAGTCCCTCGCTTCCTAATTCAAAATAAACACCCTAAGCAAACCAAGTTAATTATATACCCTGCTTACTATAGGTTCACGTTAAAATAAAAGTGTTTTATTTAAACGTAACTTTATATTCAACAGTTTATCAATTAGGGGGCATGCGCAAGGCAACGCCTTTTGCAAGGTTTAACGCAGAGGCGACGACCTCCTTTGTTCGCTGCATCGAATTTCAAATCTTTCTACGTGCTCGCTTTCAGGTACGGATCCACAACAGTTGCTAGGATTATGCCATTTACTCTAAGAGTTTACCCTAGCTAACCCGTAGGAGGCAGATGTATGACAAAGATAATCCCTGCTCCCAGGTCGATCAAGATAACAACGTAGGCGAGAGAAACTATGGTTGTATGCTTTCGTCGTACTTGTGGGCACCGAGACCCACTCTCCTCGGCACTCTACGGCCTTCCCTTGACCTCGTTTCCATTTAAGCGAAGATGAGAGCAATATTGGGATTTGGGGTACGTTATTGAGACTGCTATCGAAGAACTCATAACTAGTTCTAGCTTATCGAGCAAATGTGCTTGTTAAACGACCCAAATTCGAATAATTAGTCAAATAAGTAAGCAATCCACATCATGATCGAAACTTGGGTACCTTGGAAACTGGAGTCTTAGCAACGATACAAAATTCACTTTCCTTTGTCCCTCGACTGACGTTTCCCTTTCGATTTTCGGTTGAGGTACCCAGGAAACAAAGCGTATGTTCCACTACACCAACAACGGCTTCTGGCAAGGTTGCAATGGCCTCTAGAATATGTGCACTATAAAACATACAAGCTATAAAAAAAAAGTGTAACCATGAAGAGGTAGCATTACGAATGTACTCCACCTTAAGGCAACGAGATCATTGTAATCGTATAAAAAAATATAAACTCTCAGGTTTAAATCGCATATCTGAGAAGAGATGATGATATCATCATAACTTTGGTTAACTATAGATTAACAAAACAAGAATATTATAAACTGAAGATTCGAAAAATAAACCTTGAACTTGCAAATTAAATGGCACTGGAAATCGCTTAGATTATACGAAAATAATCACTCCCTTTTAAGCAAAAGGTTCAATAGTCGTTATACTTAATGACTGCTTTGATTGTCGTCTACAGAAAACAGAATAGCCGTTCCAGCCTGGCCGAAATATTCCACCATAGCTTCCCTCAACTTCTCCCGGTCCACATTGTTCAAGCTAAACAGAAAGTACCGGTTAAATATAATGAATTAGAGAAGCGTGAAATGATAATAAAAAAATTACTTCCTATAACTCGACACAATTCCCATGGTTTTAAGTTTGCTCCAAATCTTCCTTGATATTCCAAGTTTAACAGCCAAATGTTTTTGCAGCGTAGTTGCGGTAATCGCTGGTTCAATACAACAAAAAGCTAACGCGCGCCGAAACGCGCAAACCGTCTACAGTAATCTTTTTAAACTCTGAAATTATGCTTATGTAAAATACAATTACTAGCAGCGCAGAGTCAGAAACTTCCTTCATTAGTTCCACGTCGCTGCACTGTTCACCATATTTCTTGGCACACGCAACGCAAACGTGTTTCTCGGGCGCTGATTCGGCGCTAAACAACCGGAAACATATCTGCGAGAAGAGAAATACGGTTATTAATTCTATCTTGATCTTCTAGAAGTCATTCTTTTACCCCGTGTTGCCAATTTTGGCAAAAGAAACAGTTAATTAAGAGTCCATCTTCGTCGGAATCACCACACGGACAAACGATTTTCGCGACAGGATCCTCCTCTTCCACATTTCCATTAGTTTCTTCCATAGGTTTTGTTGCAGGCAGATTTAAGGCTGGGTAAGAATCCGTGGTTTTCAAAATCGACTCTCGAGCTTTCTGACTGTCAAAATCGAACAAGGAATCAGTTTCTCCGTCGAAGAAACTGAGTTTGCGTGGCGATTTATGCAAGTTTCCCTTTTGCGCTGTGCAGGGAGCCATGGTCTCCAGGTTCAGCACACATTCCAAAGAAATAGAGTTACTGGGACGGAGCTTCTTTGCCTCCGGAGGGCAGAGAACAGTTCGGTTGGAAACCGTGAAACGGTGGAAGCCAGGCAGAATATAACCCGGTGGTGTAACTATAAGCATACATATAGTTTATTGGAAGATGCGTATATATTTAGGCATTTATTGGAATAAGCATTTTTAACTTTTAAGTGGGAGGTTTATTACCATTCTCGTGGAAGAAAACCTTCACTGCCAAGAAGGAATCCTTCGGCAAGTCCCCAATAAATAATTGACTAAAGTTACGTAATTTTGTTAAGAATTCAGCCACCTGTTCTTCACGTGTGGCATCCGAATCCGCTAACGCTTCAATTACCAACTGCGAACTAACCGAATGGTTTAAAAAAATAGTTAAGGTTTTAATTCCACATACTTGTTGTGCTCCTGGGATTCACACACATTATCAGGAGTCTTTTGCTTGTACACAAAGCAAAAAGAGTAAGTCTCGATGGCTTCCGACAGATTTTCACAGCTTCGGTGCACGCTCACGTGCATGAGACGTATCTAAAAGTCCACACATTTTATAAATAGCGAAACGGCAAGCATTGTTTTCATCTTACGTATTCAGCATCAATTGCTTTCATTGCGCTGAACAAAGCAGCGATCAAAATGCTGACGTTAGGTAAACTACAATCAGGATCCAAAACTTCCACAGATGAGCCGTGAAATGGTCTTTGAACAAAAGCATTCTTGGGAAACATATTTCGAGCAGACGTAATATGTGAGATGGCTACATAAGTAAGCTCTTTCATAAAGATGGAAGCTGAATAACACTCTTCTGGCAACAACATGCCCCATAATCCAGAGGACTGCATAATTCAATCGCGAATTATATTAATTATTTACGTTACCAATAAAGGATGAGGTAAGTTTACCGAAGACTGTGAAGAATCGCTAGGAGAATTCATTTCTTTTGTAAGCTGTAATTTCCTTTATGGCGTTGAAGTAACACAAAATAGCAATCACAGCGGTTTCCACGTGTAAGGATTGTTTAGGCGGGAAGCGAAACGTTCGGCGTAACGTAATTGGACCAGCGACACATCGGAGTAGGTCCAATGGCAAAAAATCCTTTCGCGGAAAGCTTCTGAATTTTCCAGGCGCCCCTTTGAAAAACCGAGGTCCGAAACTTCTCTTACTCTAATAAACATTCACGGATAAAGACAATTTATGGCAATATACAATATACACTTGAAGATAATATAAATGTTTATTAATTCGTTGTGCTACGCCTTACGACAACCTAGTACAACGCAAACAAATTATGCAAAAATCTTCAAAAGATTACCTGTTCCCGTTTATAATAAATCTGTATTTCTATATAGCTTCGTCTCAATTAGGCTCCAAATACATCTTATACAAGTGCTCGCAAGGAAATTATTCTAACGTTACGAGCGTTGAAAAAACTGAGATCCAAACTTATTCGAGAAACTGAACATTATCATGAAATCCTAAGGAAACCCGAATTGGAAAATAACGATACCATTTACTCTTAAAATATTAGATAGTGACTGGAGTAAATTGATTGGACAGAAAACAACACAACAGAAAACACAACAGAAAACTTCTTCGTATTACAAAAAAGGCAACTGCTGTTTCATTTATCACGTTGAACATTATCACCCGCGAACAGAATGTCTGTGCTGACGTGTCCGAAGTACAATACCATACATTTCTTCAGCTTCTCTCTATCAACAAGCAAACTATTGGAGAGACATTTTAAAAATGAAGAGCAAAAGTTAAATAAGAAGAATAAACTTAATACTTACTTTTCCCCCACTTTGATCAGAATTCCTGATTTTTTTAGTCTTGTTAAGATACTCCCAGCTTTTTGCAAATTAAGGCTTAAGTGATCTCGTAAAATGTACTTGTTAATATTGTCTTGGTAATAACACAAGACTAATGAGCGTCGAAACCCGCAAACTACCTAAAACAAACGCTTCTAATTAATGAAAGATGGTAAAATGTTGAAATAGTTAAGTTACTCTCAAAATATGGGTATTGACACAGTATTTACTACACGAAATAGCTTCCAATACTTCCGTATCGTGTAATTCTCGCCGTTCCTTCATTGCACAGGAAATGCAACTATGCTTCTCTGGTGCTGATTCGCTGGTTAACACACGAAAACATACCTTTGGTAAGTAAAAAAACCGGCTATTAATCCCAAATTCGTATTCTATAATCCTGCTTTTACACCGTGTTGCCAAGTTTGGCAATAGAAACAGCAAATCATGAGGCCATCTTCGTCAGGATCCCCACATGGGCAGACGACTTGAGGGACAGGAGTTTTCCCTTCGGCTTTAACACCAGTTTCCTTTTTTGTTTCGTTTGCAGACTGAGTTGGGACTAATGAAGCGTCTTTAGGCATCGGGCTTGACTCTTCGGCATTCCCAGTACCAAAACTGAGCAAGGGTTTGGTTCCTTCCTTGGCAAAATTGCGTTTACGCGAAATGTGAACGTTCGATTTCTGCACGAAAGGACGAGCAACGGTTTCAATGCTCAATACACAGCCATCATCCGAACGGATGTCACCGACAGAGACTTTCTTCGCTTCCGAAGGCAAGCGAACCACGCGATTGGATGATACAGATTGGAAGCCAGGGAGATGAGTATATTCTAGTGGTGTAACTAAACAACAAATTAATCACAAAAATTAGCCCTTGCTAAAATTAGCTTTTGCATCTTTCAACGAAGATTTACCTTCCTTGCAGAGATACATCTTGAGAGACAGGAAACAATTAAAAGGCAACTCTGTCAAGAATGACTGTTCCAAATTGTGTAATTCGGTCACAAATCCAGCCATATGTTCTCTACGTTTGGCTTCGGAATCGATCACCGCTTCAATAGTTAACTGCGAACTTATCAGACATTTACAAAAGTAATGAAAAATTCGTTTGTCCCTTTACTTGGTATTCTTTTGACTCGCGCTGGCTTCAATGATGGAATCGTAGCGAAAGCCAAAGGAATATGACTCTATAGCTTTAGACGTATCCATCTCGTCCTTATTGTGTACGCTTATGAGCAGGAGTCGTAACTAAAGATCAAACACGTTTACGACAAGCGAAAGAAAATCTGTTATTTTATTTTGTTACGTATTTAGCATCAATGGCTTTCGCGGTGCTAACCAGTGCGTTCACCATCGCCTTAACACCAGTCACGTCACATTCAGGATCTAAACTCTCAACAAGCGCGCCATAAAACGGACTGGATACGAACGCCTTCTTGGGAAACATTTGTCGAGCAGACGCAATGTACGATACAGCCACATAAACAAGATCTTTCATAAAGATGGTGGATGACTCGCCGTCGTTTCCCAGCAAGTTTCTCAACATCCCAGAGGACTACGTTATAAACCAAAATTTTGCAAAGAGACCATACGAAGCTAATCTATTGAACCTTACCGCACACAGTGAATAATTGTCACCCGAATCCATTTCTGAAGTGAAGGCTTGAAAAGTCACATGTGATAAACAATAATAATAATAATACTCGGGCTTTCCCAGACTTGTTTGAGCGGGAAGTGAAACGTTCGATGTGATATAACTGGACGTCAGCGACCCTGTGGAGATCCAATAGGGAAAGAATGTGCCCTTTAGCGATTGCTACGACCATTTTTGGCGCGGTTTATGGAAACAAAAGCTCCCCAACGCTTCAATTTGTATTAATATAAACGGGAAAAAGACGCTTGTATCGATAAGAAAATAAATGAATATCTCTCTGACCCGTTTGCAATTTCACATTTTTGTCATTAAAAAAACGGCGGGGAATAAAGAATAGCCGAAAATGAGAAAGAGTTAATATCATAAACAATTAAGAAGGCCACTTTAAATAGGAACGGGTCCCAAACGCTCTACTTTAATGATGGTCCCCAAAATATCATCCCAGGTAGCATAGGAAACTCTCTGAAACGGAACATAGGCACCTTCGGCCAAGGCAGGACGTCGCATTAGCCAACGTTCTGTAAAACAAGGGGCAAAAGCGGAGATCAAGCTCGCTACCGCAGCTAAAAGCAGCACACTCGTGAGGCTCCATCGACAGATCCGAGCAGCTTGTTGCAAATTGGATTTCCTGTTTCCGCCGAAATTCTGCCTCACCCAATGCTCAAATGTAGAAAATTTGGGCTGTTCGACGGGACTAGGCAAACTGGTTCCTTTCTTCTCTTTCGCGGCCATTTGGCAAGTATTGAGCCAACGCTGCAAACGTGTATTCAGAGACAACTTGCGAGTCTCGCCCGATCTGACCAGACTGCGCTCAATAGACGGTGCAGTAGCAGCTTTAGTTGTCAATTCTGCGACTTTGATCGAGTGATCTTCCAATACATTGCTGCTGCTCGACGGCTCGTGCCCAACTTCAGCCGCCACACCAATTTTGCCCGTGTTATTGTTGCTATCTTCAGGCTGAGCAGGGAAAGCGAACACAAGTCTCTCTCTTTCATCTTCAGCCACCTCGACGATTTTCTCCATTTCCCCTTTCTTTGAAATCGAAGGAGATTCATTGGACGGACTACAAACAGGGGAAATGAAAGATATACGCTTGGGTGAAGCGGAACTTGGTGATTGATTCGCCGCTCGGTGACGTAAATCCTTTTCGAAAAACTAAAAAAGAAAATGTAGAAAAGAAATGTCAAGACTTAATTTGTCATGTTTCCTACTTTGAACTCTGGCAGCGACGCCTTGAAGGAAAGCGGGGGCGAGCCCAAACTGGTACGCCTACGAACGATCTAAATAAAAACAAAAAGAACAGAATTTATTAAAGTTGGGCGAGAAACGTTTAGCAGTTTTACTTCAGAGAAGGAGAGGCTGCGAATGCGACTGACAGGAGGTGAGTCTGAGTTGTTGTTGGAACTCGAGCTGGAAACTTGTTCTTCGGAGGAACATTCTTCAAAAAAGAGCTTCACTTCTTCGAGATCTTTGTTGTCCTTTTCCCAGCGTCGTTTTAGGTTATCCACATGCATTAGCATCAAATCCACTGCACGTGACAACCGGTGTTCTTGCTGCACCGCCCCCAGCACCTACGAATTAACCTGTCAGGCGGCGCAATTATTACAATCAGTGATACTAACTTCTGCCACAGAGGAAATTTTCCGTGTTAGTAGCCGCAGCAGCGCAATTTGCTTCTCCAGACGTTTTAACAGCTCCGCAGACTCTTTTGTCGCAACTGACGTACACAACGACTATATAAATACGCCATTACGTTAATCGTACAAGGCAATATAGCCCCAAACCTCATGTTTTTATAACTAATTACCCTAGATTTTACATCCAAGAAAGGAGCTTTTAAAAAAGTAACTCAGTTCTTTCACAATACTATCACGAGCAACTCGGCTATAACTACTCACATCGTGACAACGATTTTAATATCATAAACCAGATTTAAAGGTCTGTGAAGAAAAGACTCGCTCTTCGTCGGTAGCTATTTTTCATGGCAAACAAAAATGAATGGCCAGTCAGCATTATTTACCTGAATAGAGCTTTGGAACGAATCCAGTTCACTGCTTAAATTTTCCTCGGTTACATCGCGTTTTCGCAAAAGGAGCTCCAAACGGTGCTGCAAGGTCACGTGGTCGGTTCGCAAAGAAAGCGACAGCAAATTAAACTTGCTCTGCGGGACAAAACAAAAACGAACACAAAACAAAAACAATTATTCCGTATTTTGAAATCGCACTCTCAGATCTCCCACCTGTCCACTTTTTAATTATGAATTTAATTATTAACAAAAATAAAAGCATTTTACCTCGATGTCTTCTTCGCTCCAGCTCTCGGGTCTGCAGTAACCCAAAAAAAGGAAGAAAAATAGACAAATACGAAAGGTGGTTAAGGAATCCGTTTTAGCTCACGCCTCAATTTCCCATTTAAAAAATAATAAAAAAAAGCACAAGCAGCTATAAAACGGTAACTTACTGCCAAGGACTCTGGATATGGACGCCAGCCTTAATTAACAAACTGTCTGTGCAATTAGGGAAGGGCTGCGTAATGTTCCACGACGAGCTGGTGGAAACTTGGTCGTCCTGCAGCGCATCAACGCTGTTTTCTCCTTCCGAGAGTTCACATGGCACTTGAAATGACCAATTTATCAATTTCCTTCGTTTTGGCAGCATCGCAGAAGCTTCCAAGTCCAAATAAGACAGCGAATCTAAGAATTCCGGGGCCGAGGAAAAAGCTGCAGGGGCCTTTGAAGACAAAACAGACGCTAAAGACAACATCTCACACAAGCACACGCCATCTGAATGCAACTAATCGAAAAGTAGGTCAGTTTTATCCTCATTTCCCATCTCGAATCAATTCGACATATCACCATCATGGCACCACACTTCTGCTCGACTACCTTTAAGCAAAAGATTACGCAGGTAGTCCGTGTCTCCCATGATTTACCTGCCTCACTTAATGGAACTGACCGGTTTCGTGTCGTAGCTTTTTCTCACTTCACCAATCCAGTTGGTCACATAAACATTCTTTAACACACTTTCCCCTTCTATTGCTTATATAAAACTTTCAGCTATTCGCTTTTTGGATTAAAATTTCTCAGAAACTTTTGCTCTCTGTCAAGTCTGAAGTTCTTTGAAACTCGCTTACTAATAGAAAAGCAGAAAAAGAAAACCTATTTAGACACTTAATGTGTCCCGACACTCTAGCTGCAAGCCCGAGAGTGACACTTGTTAAAATACAGTGGCTTTTTAATCTAGACTAGCTAATAGTACCAACCGCTCGAAAACGAAAAAGAGAAAAGGGGTACGAATAAACGCAGTGCCTTATATAATGAATTCCCCCAAGAAGGAAAATCATTCTTTAAAACCGCAAGGGCAAATTATATACCACATAAGGCTAATGCTAACTAATTGATAAAAGTTTTTGCGTTGAGGTTCAAATGAAATAAAGATTGTTTTGAACTCAATAAAACTGACAAACTCTTCTCCACAAATCGCCAAACGTTCCTTTTGTTCTCACCTGAACAATGGACAATCCCGTTTTGCGAGACCGCGCAGGGGGCTGCACCAACTTACCTATCAAAGAGAATCAGTGAAATTATAATGCAAATCGACATTCGTTCTCTCAATCCCGGACCAGAAAATTGCCAAGTCATCCATCTGATAATTCTTCTTTTTTTTCTTTTCTAAATCGTTGTTAAAGGGCGGGAAACATTTCACTTCTTTTCTTGCCCCGTCATCCTAAACCATGTCAGCTTTTTGACAACAAGAAGGTTTAGTGAACAATATCCCTCAAAAATGTTCAATAACGAAGAAATCAAATGACACGGATGACCTCATTTCCTTTTCTTTATAATTACCCTTTACTTCAATAGCATATGGTCCTATGGTTCCCTTAGTCGTTTATAGCTGTGTTACTACCATAAACGGTCGAGTTTTAAAGAATTATAACCGACTTCATCGAACTAACTTATCTTCTAGCATAGTCCGGACGTCATGCTATGCAAAGCAGACGGTGGTAAATGGTGCACTGCCTTAATTCTTTTCGTTATTTCCGAAACAACTGCTTGACTTTGACATCTCATATCTCTCCCTCTGAAGACGAACGAATTTTCGAAAAATAAAAAAGGGTAATTTTCTGTGTGCCCGAGAACTTTGAAAAATAGCACAGCATCCATAGCACAGCTATAGCACAGCATCCTGTCGTTAGTTCATTAACCATGCAATATGCATAACAGCTAAACAACACCAAGTCCTATATAACGCTACGGTAACCTTGACACATGATGGATGCACTCGAACACCGTTCGAGAGGTCAGATCCGCTTACGTTCACTAACATTTTAACATAGAGTACTGTCACCACATGAACTTGCACACAAAAAAAGTAGCACTTTCCATGCCACACAATATTATCAGTCAGAATGGCAAGGAAAGCAAGCTATAATACTTCGCAGTAAACAAACATCTGCGTTATTGTCAGCAAAGACATCGTACTATGAAAAAGGGTTCTCGTTATAGAGCTTGCTAACAATGAAAAAAACAGGTATTCATAACATTTTTGGTCCTAGACTGCAATAAAAAGCTCAAGCAGGCTTACAAACGAAAAGCCAGCAGTTCACATGCAACTCCAAAGAAAAACTTGTCTTTCCCATGGCTCTAGAAATTTGAAATACTGAAGAGTTCGAGTTAAAGTTGTTAACAACGAAACAAAAAAGAGGTTCGCCAAACGTTCGCTTTTTTCTTCACAGAACCATAAATAACTCAGGGCCGAAGGAAATTTTAACAAAGACGTCAAAGCGGACTGGAGGTTTTAAATAGGCCTATCTATACTTTCCCCGCATCGGAAATGGTCATTAAGGTCTCGTTAGCATACGTTGTGACCCCATCGTGCGCCCTTTGGGTCGTAAATATGGTCAAAAAGGGATGTAAAATACCGCATCACGTTTTCATCTTTCCGTCCTCATCAGATCTTACGTCAGAATTCATTGTCATCACGAGGAATCTTCGTTCGAATTACTCGCTTGGGTCACTCCTTTATCTCGCTAAGATATGCATTACTAACCAGGTTACTATAAATCAAAAGCTTTTAAGAAGCGTGAAATCCTTTTTCTTTTCTTTGGTAACCCCTCGCCACTTGAAAAGGCCCCTCGTAGTGAAAGTGATTCGCTTCTTTATACTTCGAGACACTAAAAGTTGCTTCATGATGACAATTTACGAGGAGAAGGGCCCGCAAAACCATCTCCTTTTTCTTCCCCGAACTGCCTTTAAACACGCCTGTTCTCGTTACCTCAAAAAACTCGCCAAATTCCCTAACCGCAGGCTCCACAAAACTGCTAATAAAACCCCCGAACTTCCAGAAAACCCAGAAAAAAATGGGGCAACTAAAGACACCCATAACATTTGCATAACTTACCCCCTCCACCGAAAATGTGGTTGCGGTCTGGTATCTCCATCCTCGCAAAAGTAACTCCCAGCCTGCAGTACAGGAAAAGAAAAGCCAATATTAAGTTTTTTTTTCTAACACTCTGAGGCGAAGGTTTCCGAAAGCTTTTTCCAAGCAAAAATCTGGGATTTATGAGAATTTAAAACGCTAAATCGACGTAAAAATCAGCAGGGCGCGAGCAGAGTTACCTGCCAGGCCCAAGCACGTTTTTGTACTGATTCGGCTGCTTGGCTTGAAGCGCAGCTAGCTCCGAATCCTTGCTGCCTTGGCCTTCCTCCACCGGACTTGGCACGGGGTCAGCATGCAAGCATGCAAACTGTCAAAGATAAAAGCCGCCATTCACCACATGACAATAAAAAGGGCTATCAAAAAGAGTGTTATTAGCAAAAGCCCAAGCCATCCAAATTGCACAAGAAAAACGCCAAACCATTCCTGTGTACGATTCCCCCATCCCCCCCTTGCTTTAAAGAAAAAGAGAAAGGATGTGCACACAGGCAGGTAAGTTTTTAAAAGTCTTACTGCGGCATTGGGAACAATGGCATTGTCCAAACTGTCCCTAATAAGCAGGTTAGTTTGTCGGTCCTGGCATTTCCAATCTTCCGCGGGCAAATCCTCTTCAATATCTGCGTAGATCAAACCAGCTGCTGCGGTGGCTCCGTCCAATAAACGATACAACGAGGCTTGGTACTCGGCATCCACTCGAACGTTCTCGTCTGCGCGTTTACAAAAGGCAGTTATATACTGTACTTGACATTTATGGATCAACCAATAAGAAAAATGAGCTATAAGAAAAAACCACGTTAGGCAAAGTCGGTTGCAAGTCGCCCTGTTATTCGTTTGGGGGAACCCGAGACCAATAATTCGAAGTTTAAAGGGAAGCTGAAAGGGATGGTGCAGAGACATGCTTATTTACCCACGGCTTTGGACACGAGTTGGGGCCAAATTTTCTTCAATTGAGCGTTATCTAGGTGCTGCCAGCTCTGCTCGTGCTCGTTGCGAATAAGATCCAGATTGAATGCCTGATTAGTCACGAATTTCTTCTTTTCCTCTAACTAAACAAGACCAAAGCAGACCCTTTTTAAAGCAAACATCCTTTGCTCGGAAAAATGCAAATAAAGAGTTTTTTTTTACCAGCTGCTGCAGATCATTTATAAAGCGGTTATCCAGATGCGAGTCAAAGGTCGACTCTTCTAATTTGCCACAAAACGGGCTGCTGACTGAGTTATTGATCTCCTAAACAAAGAGACTGAAAGTTAGGCGTCTCTTGAAAAGGAACGAGGAAAGTTGAACTAACTAGGTCTTTGAGTTCTTCCTGGATCGAGCTGAAACGCGGCGTGCGGGCCACGTTAACGTAGGGCGTAGAACAAGCCACAGGTTTAGGCTTAACTATTTCAGCCGTTAGCGATAAACCGTTCTCCAGTGATAAACGTTGTGGATTAGAAATGACATTGTGGGTCACGCACGCTAGCTGAAATAGCAAGTCTTCCTTTTCTTCCTTTATGATCTGCAAAATTTACGCCAATTTAGTCGATTACTCAATAAAAACGAGCCAATAAGATAATCATTCTGGATTAGTCGATTAAGGAAAAAGCAAATTACTTTGAGGTAATCGTTAGCTTCATCTAAAACTTTTTCCAAATCTTTGTAACGCTGACGTTCCTGTTGGATAATGTCTTCGTCTCGGCGATGCTGTAAATCCAGTTGATTGAGATCAGCTTGCAAGGCTTGAAGGGCGCGTGTTAATCCTAATTCGTGAATCTTATAACCATCCAAGTCTTCGTGCAATTTCTGCAAATTTTCAATCTCTTCCAAATAATCCTTTTCTTGTTTCTCGTAGGATCGGAGCTGTTCTGTCATACTGGCTAAATCCTTCTCTTTGGTATTCAGGAGTAGCTTATACTGCTCAATTTCCTTATCTGACTCCTTTATTCGGTTAAAAATCGACTGTTGATAACTAGGGGGAAAGTTATAGACTATGATTGTAACATTGACTATCAGGATTGCATTACCTTTGAAGAACTTTCTCTAGTTCGGGGACCTTCTGAAGCAAAACTAGGTTCTGCTCTTCTAAGCCCACGAGCTGCTTCTCTAAGGCGAGTTTTTCTTCGAGGAGACGTCTATTTTGGTGTTCCAGTCTGCTAAGGACCTCATCAGATTTAGGTACGGGCTTATCTTGGCTTTCTAATCCTTCTTCGAAGCTACAATCAAAAAGAGAGGTACTTGTGGTCTCCATAATGCCTGTATTCAAACTTAGTTACGTTTTTAAAAGCGAAACTAAAAGCTATAGTTATATAAACTAGTATATATATACCTGGGCTTCTGCACGGAGAAGAATGCCGTTTCTTTCCGTAACCTTTACTAGGAGGATAAACGACCATGCTTGAGGTACTAGAATTGAATAAAAATTAATTGAAAGGACACAGTTTGTTATGAAAACAGTTATATACATTTCGTGTTGCTTTTTAACTAGCCAATTTTTGAGGATTTCGCGGAACGTAGGAAGGTCAACAGAACAGTTGTCATTGGTAGGGTCAAGTAAACAACGCAATTCATCCAGAGTCTCCCTGTTGTCAGTTTCTTTTAGGCAAGTGATTTCTACTATGTAATTGACTAGCTTGGAGGTTTTCACGTGACCAGTGCCGTACTCGTCGCAATGGGCGAACCAAGTTCCCAATAGACTCTCATCTTTATCATCAAACAATATCATTAATTATTTTATATAGACACAGATATTAGTTTATATATACATGGATAATGTACCTGTAATTAGGTGGGTAATTGAAGCGTCAAGGTCAGGAAAAGATTCCGAGCCATCTGTTCCCGAAGCAGCATAAATTGTTTCGCTTTCTCTTTCATCATAGGCAATGAAGGTGGAATTGAACATTTTAGATATATCTGCTAAATAAATAGGCAACTCTTCGCGATTTTTGGCACTTGCTTACGAGTCGGTCGTCAAGTCAAAGTCAGCGCACTACATCTACAAACTACGACACTGCATGGCACGGGATTTTACCACATAACCTATAGAAACTAACTGAATTTCACAGCGGTAATTTCCTTACTGATAACGAAAATTTTATTACGTTTACCTAAAGCCGTGAAAGATCCTCATGAAGCACCCTAAAATACTCGACACAACACGGCACGCACCGTACACAATCAACACGTTCACACGTGGATTTTGCTAAGATCGAAATCGATTAATATTTTAATCAAATAACTTTATGGGCTAATACTATCTTTTTAATCGATTAAACATAGTAACCGATTTCAAGTGCTGGTGAAGGTTTGTTTTCCCTTTCTTGCAAGAAACAAACACGGTTTTAGCCAAGTACTAACTACTGTAGTTATTCCAAAATTACAACATGTCGTATATGTTACAGCATCTTACGAATGGCTGGCAAGTAGATCAAGCTATATTGTCAGAAGAAGATCGAATTGTGGTAAGGTTATTTACAAATACAACGCAGGCTCAGCATAACCCACTTCTTTTTAAATTTTAGCAAGCAAAATTTTAGAACTGTTTAATATAATTCACAGGTTATTAGATTTGGTCACGATTGGGATCCTACATGCATGAAAATGGACGAAGTGCTATATCAAATCGCTGAGAAATGCAAGAATTTTGCAGTATTTTATCTAGTAGACATTACCCACGTCCCAGATTTCAACAAAATGTGAGTAAACTTAGGTTAGCTGACTCCTCTAACCACGACTGTTCCTAGGTACGAGTTATACGATCCATGTACAGTCATGTTTTTCTTCAGAAACAAACACATTATGATTGATCTTGGAACTGGTAACAACAACAAAATCAACTGGGCCATAGACGACAAGCAAGAAATGATTGATATTCTTGAAACCGTGTACCGAGGAGCCCGTAAAGGACGAGGTTTAGTGGTTTCACCCAAAGATTACTCCACGAAATACCGCTACTAACTTTATTATTTGCCGTCTAACCATAATTTAAATACAGTTTTGTACCTCAGACTTTGCACATTATAGTAATTGTATGTGTATTGTAACAATGTGCATTTACCGCATTGTATGTCTTTTCCTCTTCTAATTATCAATAATGCTTTGAAATTAATCGATCAAACGCATCAACTACTGCCTTCCTAAACGCATAATCAAACAGAAATTAAAATAAAACAAAACAAAAACATTTGAAAACATTACCGGAAATGTGAATGATGCCTAATATAGGCACCTACGTGTCCAGAATCCAAATACCGTACTTCCGCACCTGGCCAGATTTCATCCAATCGTAAGATCCCTTGGCGTGGGACATATGCATCATGACGAGCTGCAACAATAATTGCACACTCCGGATCCACTGGCAGAGAAAAGTTAGCCAAATGGGTACACTCATCCATGATACCCCTCATGAAAGCCAAAGCTTTCTCACGAAGATCTAAAACAAATCATAGCACTATAGTAAAAGCACTTTCTAAAGAAAAAGTAAAGCATACCCTTGTCAAGTTCTACCTCCGCGTTAGCAGAGAATTCTTGACCATCGTCATTTCCACTCGAAATGCGGGGCTTAAGTACATCCAAAAAGGCTACACTTTTCAAGGATTGCCAGAGCAAGCTAGACTTTTTACTCGCTCCATCGTACAGCTTAGCTGAAGCCATCTGATTTTCACCTTCCACTTGTTTGGCAGTCGACAAAGCGTCACGAAACATGGCAGTCTACCACAAAAACTTGACAAATATGCCTAATTTCTAACCAATGAGCAAAACTTACGTCCTCAGGTGAAGACACCATTTTGGCAATGACTTCTCGATAAACTTCTTGTGAGGCGTATTGCCGCTGAAGCAATTCCCAATCAATAGCTCCACTCATTACCCCCTGTAACAGACCTACACTTACTCAGAACTAAACTACAAAACTGAATTACATGAGTGAAAACTGCGGAAGCTGTTGACCATGATAAGCAAGGGACTAAGGCCATAGGTTGTGGCCAATTCGTGGCAGCTAAAGAGGCCATCTAATCAAAATGTGTTAGCGACAAGCTTTACGAGAGAATAAGCAATAATACATAGCCACCCATGGAAATTCCTGTTATTCCAAAAGGACCCAAACCTTGCCGCTCTGCCCAGTGCAATAATGCCAAGGATTCGAGCACCAAACAACCTCCCATTACGAAAATATCTGAGACATTGTGCAAACAAGAACGACTATAAAGCAGAAAAGAGTTACGAAGCAAGCTAGTTAAAAATACACGTTAAGTTCTTACACTTGATCACGAGGTTTCCTCAAGCCATAGAATGGATTTTCTAGAAGCAGTGAACCAATGCCATCTTTTAACAGAGGAGTAGCCATCAAAAGACGTCTCCGCCAAAAATACTAACAAAGAAGCGTTAAAACTGAGACCTAAAATATACATATTGAGGCACACATGATCGCCGGTACCGGCCAAGTGAATACATATAGGTTTTGTGTGGGAGTAACGTGATTCTAGGGGCAATAGCAATTGGAAGTGAGCGTTGACTGCTTCAGCAGGCAATAATCCAGGTAAATGGTCAACAAATGGACTCTGAAAGCATCCTTGGATAAAACGGTAATTTCCCTTGACTTCATCCTATTAACGAGGAATTCAAATTTACGACATAATTCCAATTTCTCTGGACTTTGTATTGTATTTACCTTCAAAACATGTACAGGGTGGTCATTTCTTACAAGTTGATAGCAAGTGTCACGGTTTGAAACAATTTTGCGAAACTTGAATAGCCTACAGGAACAAAATAGTAAGTCAGCGACAATAAGCTAAAAAGCAAACTTTTTGGCAACCTCTGTAAATCTTCCGGTTTTCCCCATCCTTTTGTAAAAAACCTCGACAGGAGGATGCTCCGGTAAATCTGGTCAAATTTACTGGCAGACATTCAAACAAACAATGCACTACCAGAATTAGACTAGCATCTGATTACATTGCAATTATAACTAGCCATAATAACAATTATTTGCACTCAAACAAGCATACAAATAAGTAAAGCAAGTAAATATACAAGAAAGATTGCCTGTTTCCTAGGATCCGGTGACTTCGGCCATCTGGCAGACCTTTAATTAACTAAAATACGTGATACGTGAAATAGGGAATACGAATTTGTTACTAAAACTACACTCCCGTATACCTTAGCTCGGTATAGGCGTTTAGTATGGGGACTTTCGGACCACTTTTTTGAGAAAACCAGAGCATTTC
>RJJA01000163.1:23606-126198 GCA_003724045.1 Lepidurus arcticus
CTTTCGTAAAACAACAAAAACTACCAGTGCCATCTGTGTATTGTTCCTATCAATAAGCTAAGGTATACGGGAGCCTTAAGAAAGGTCACAATAAAATTATTGGGTTCAATGAATGTGCATTTTAACGATTCGAAGAATTCACTATTGATATAGGAGGCCTTGGTAAGGTCCTTTCGGTAGCCGGATTCCGTGGTGGTAATAAAGGGGACTTGGACATTGAAGGCAACCCTGCCGTCGATGTGTTAAGATTGTTACTGTTAGCAATCCGTGGTTCCTTAGCCTTTTTCATGAACTTTACTGATGGCACATATTTTTCACTTGCACGGCCGTTCAGGATAATCGAGACGGTAATCGCTATACAGAAAGCCAGGACGAGAATCACGCATCCAAGTGTAATGTACGGAAGAACCCGGGTTTCGAACTCGGAATTGGTTAAAACCGCTTTTTGCTTATCACTAGCCAACGTATCACAAAATCCGGAAGACGGTGATGGTAATAGTGGATTTGGTTTGGTTTTGTCCCCAAAATATTCAGAATTGCCAGACCTTACGGAACGTATGTGAACAACAGAATTCGTGAAGGAATCGTTACTGAAGTTTAAGACTTTCCCGCCAGCTGGTTGCCTAACAATTATTGTTCCGCGGCATCCAACAAATGCTCCAGGTTGAAAACTGATGGTCGAATTCGCATCCACGAATTCTAAGGACATAACGAAAGTGACGTAACGAAATGCTTCAGCAGTGATACTTAAATCGGAGACGTTCATTAAAGTAAGGTGGATCTGGGGAAACAGAGGCTCGAACTTTCCATTTATGATAACAGCACCGCTGCTTACAACTACGATGTTCCATGCTGTTCGTACGTTATGGTACGTACAAGGTGTGTAGGAATTAATTTGCAGTATAAATTGGTTTACAGGCGGTGAAGTCAACAATATGATGCCAACAGTACTATTATCCACGCTCTTTCAAAAGTACGGAAATTAGAAGAACGTTTTTTCGAGGCAATAGAATGGAATCTGATATACCTGTATGAGTGAGCAGTTTGTTGCCGTAGGGTACTTATCACACGGTTCTTCGCATGACTGTACTTTGACGAGGAAGGTAAGGGCGAAACACAAACCAATGTACTTGAGGCCCATGATGTTTTACTAGAATTTTCTTTTAGCACTTGGCGTTAAGGCGTGCCAAAACACAGTGGTTGACTTTTTCCTTACGTCCTTGATAACTTGGGCGAGTTATAAACCAATTCACCCATGCACCGGATGATACTTGAATCACGTCACAGATAACATCGAACAAGGAAAACTCGAGTCCACATCCTTCTTTTTTCAAATGTGGATCATATATTTTTAGCAGTAACTACGCAAAACGCTTGATTTCAACCATTATTTGTAGTAGAGTATCTGCATACTCGATGTCTTAAATTATCTCATAATTTACAATAGATAAAGTCACTAAATACGAGACAAACGAAATAAATTAGCCAGGGAACAACGAAACAGGGATAATAAAAAATGAAACATAGCTAGGTCCAGCCTGTCAACAAACTTTTCTTTTAGCGGAGAGCAGGTCCATAAAACGTTAAGGGCACTTTTATAGTAGCCTAACAATAACAAGGAATTTTTCTTGGCGAGAGCAAGTGTCGCACATAAATCAAAAGGAGCAGGGAACACGACTCCTTCACCAGTCAATTGTTTTTTTTCGCTCAATTTCTTCCTCATCCCTCTCTTTCTCCTTTTCACTTTTGAGATCAGTGTCCAGGCCTTATACATTGCTTCCACTTTAAATGCCTTCCCATCATAATAAGGACCTTCTGTCAAAAACGGTATTTCGTTGCCACAGGCTTCAGAGACGTCAAAGGTAAATAGATGATATGCAAGAAAAAAAACTCCCTTCCAACTAAAAATCTCGGTGGGTTTTTTATATAGCCAATATAAAAAAACATCAGGTCCAAAGAAATGCGTCCCATAACAAGATTTTAACCATAAGATTACACCATACTGGGTTGTGCATATTTGATAGGCGGCTCGATATCAATGCAGGTTCCATCCATACTATTTTCGCTCATCTCTTTATCCATACTCCCTATTTTAATCAAGACAAGACACTAAATTAATAATAAATTCATTGGAATTTCTAAAGATTTAATATCCATTACCTGCGTCAGATCCACTGAAATCACAGCCTACAGAATCCGAGGGAGAATTCTCCAACGCCAATTCTTCTTCTAAACTACTGGGTTTACAATTCGTTGTCTTCCAATGCGTTCTAAACCAAAGAAAATAACGTTAATAAACAATTTTTCTTCATCTTTGAAGTTAAATGTGTAATTTACCTTAATCCGCTAGCGCTGATGTACTTCTTTTGACATCCACCACACGTATAAGGCCGCTCGTTGGTATGTAATCTCTTATGGAGCTTGAGGTGGACAAACTGGGTGAATTTGGCGGGACACAAGTCACAGGCGTACGGTTTTTGTCCTGAATGCAACCGCAGATGCGTCTTTAAATTGGACGTGCTGCTAAAGCGTTTCTTGCAGATGTCGCATTGATGGGGCTTCTCCCCTGTGTGTACCAGGTGATGTTTTTGCAAGTGCGCTAATTGAGTGAAACTCTTGGTGCAGACGTTGCATTTGAAAGGACGTTCACCCGAGTGAGTTCGCAGGTGTACCTTTAGATTCGAGAGTTGTCCAAAGGTCTTATAACAAATGTTGCATTCGTAATGCATTTTCCCGTCCTTTTTCTTCAGGGGATAAGGTAACGAGCGGTACCCTCGGCCGCCATTACTACCCCCGCCGTTGGGTGATGGACTGCCTGAAGTAGGAGACATGGATCCATGGGGTGACGTATTACATTGGAGCGCTTGGTAAGGACCTACGCTGTCATGCTCGTGGTCAGGACTTCCGGCGCGATCCACGCATTCCCCTGATCCACCATGACTGCCACGGTACTCGGCTTGCAAAGGGTTGTACCAGTATTTGTTGTACGTCGGATAGGGAGTGTCCGGGGACGCACAATCGCGCTCGTGTGCCGTAGAACTAGCCGAGTCTGGCTTGGGGTAGCTTTCGTTGGCTACAATGACTTGGACAGCTTCTTTATAGGTCTCGCGGTAGGAAACTTCTTTGTAATACTCTCGGCGCAGACTTTCGGGTCCTTCCCGCTCATTGCCCAACTTGCGCAGCAAAATACTTTCCAAAATACTTCCATTGCAGCTGATGAGCGGCGGACGCAATGGCGGTGACTGACTACGCGCTCGGGTTGTTGTGCCCATACTTTCGTAATGTTTGAAAGCGGAATACCTTTCGTCCTGGCTGGACGGAGCCGCGGAAGTGGACGACGCCGGGGCGCTCCACTCCATAGCTTCTTCGCGACGTAAATCCGCAGCGGGAACATTCATATGTCGCGGGGAAGTCGGAAAATCTCGCGGCGGGTGTTCTAACAAGGGAGAGTAGCGTCGCGCGTAGGCCGCGGAAGGGACGCCGGAATGTGTGGGAGGAGGACTGGGACTGGAAGGGACGGCAGTAGGTGAAGCGGGACGGATTACCAGTTCGGGTGTAACCCGTTCGCAGCGTGATGACGATGTTGCAGTTTGGATCACTGACGGCATGGCTTCACGTTCTTCACTTTGTTGGGTCCTGTAATGGTATGCCTTGGGCATTTTGATTTTGACTTTACGGTATTCATTTTGGAGTGTGTGGAACTCGTCTTCGTCCTCACGATGGTCTGGTTCCTCTGCGGTTCGAGGCTTGGAGGAAGACAGGGAATGGGGAGGACTGGCGGGGGCGGTTTCGAGCACAGGTTTTTTGCTGAAATCCAACACGTAGTTGTTGTCATTGTCGTCGGAATCGCTACTGTCCTCCGGTGGGGTCAGTGGGTCATCGTGGTACCCATGGCTGTGGTAACCTTCATCCGAGCGGACGGAACGGACGGAGCCTTCAGTGGTTGGGGTCAGTTTCCCCCGTTCATGGCCTTCCTTAATGGAAGCAGTGCTGCTGGACCCCGGTGAATGCAAATCCTTGTTGGACATGACGGAAGAGCCTCCTGGCGAGTGCAAGACTGAGCTATGTTCCTTCCGGGAGGAGGGTGAAGGCAGATTGGTGGGCGAATGTAAGGCTTTTAGCGATGAATAGGATTCGCTGGGCGGGTGATGATGATGATGGCTGTGTGTTGGTTGTTGATGATGATGACTGTGAGCTTTGACCATGAGTAACGTGGGTGGGGCGGCGGTATACAAACTGGTAGCGGGTCGAACACAGACGGAAGAGTCGGGACTGGTAGCGCGTCGTGTCTCGCCACGAGGCGAAACCGAAGAAACTGGGGCAGAGGTGGATTGGTCTGGCGTGTCGCTGGCCGGTGGATTGCTTTGCACTTGTTGCCGTATCCGCTGCAGCATCAAATCCCCTGTAACGGGATAGTTCAAGCGCTCGGCAAACTCACGGCAATACCAGACGAGTAGTTCTTGATGGGGCAGGATGGGTTTGATGGTGTAAAAATAAATGTTCATCTTGTACTGACAGGCAATCAAGTTCTGCGATTCCGAAGAGTAAGCAGGGTTCACATAGCGCATCCAATTCGCTTTACTCATGTCGTATCCATCAACATAGTAGTACAACTCGTTGTTGTTGTAAACCTATTAGTAGAGCAGAAAACGAAAAAAAAATCCTTAGAAACTATTCATAATAGGTACGATGTCTCAGTGCCATGACTTACTCTCCAGAAGTATTTCCTGTTGGCAGTTTTGGGCACGCTATCCTTCGCGTAAATATCACCAGTCAAAGGGCCAAATCGGGTACCTCGGGGAATGTAATCTGTGCTCCATACACCCATCACCTGTATTCCAAAAACACGAGATTTTAGCAATTAAGATCCACTCAGCACTGCAAAAGTAGGTAAAGCGGACGGAAACGAGCAGGGGAAAACTTACATCAGAAAGCGCTTGAGAGGGTTTGAGCACCAAATTGCGAGGTAAGGAATTTTCGGCGCGATTAGGATTTCCTGATTCGCACGGCGCATCAGGGACCAAGTACACTGCCAGCTGTTCAAACTCCTCTTCAGCCACATTGGAGTAATCCCACGTGCCTTCCTCCATTCTGCTATTCGTGTTGGAGTGGCTCAAAGGAACCCGCGAATCATGATCTGGTAAAGATCGGCTCGAAGAGCCTGTAGTGGCCACTTCAGTCACCTCTTCACGTGAACTCTGCAAATAAAACAACAACAAAACATTTTAAACACAAATCAAAGACTCAATTCTATCTGATGATTATGTATTATGATCTTCTTTGCCGCGCATAATAAAGACACGTACTGTAACGCACACGTTATCTGAATTGATGGGTAGAATCATTTGACATAGTACCACTCGACAGCTGAGCACGCAAACACAACCTGACATTGGCACAGGGAAGTGGATACTAATTGTGGCTGCCCAACGAAACGCGACCTTGACTTAAAAGCCACACAGAAATACAGAAAAGTATCGTCAAGATGCCACCTACGACGCCGACGTGTACCTTATAGCTTATACTACTAAACCAACCCCAGTGTAACGATACAGCGTCGGCCTGGCATGGTCGGCTTTTTTAACAACTTTTTCCTTTGTTTTACGGGGCTAGACTCACAAGTGGATCGATACATCGCATTCTCACAAAGTCCTCACCGCATATTGACCTAGGCATGTGTATACTCGGAGATTTAGTTATTTTGTTATTTGTTGTTATCTTTATTTGTCCCCTTACCTTCACCTCTCAAGCCGCCTTGAATCACAAAAAAAATAGTAAATCTAGAAATTAAATCTAAACCTAGTTTAGCTTCGCAAATCTGTTTGTGCTGCAAAATCCAGAAATAAACCCATTTGCTCAATAAGGAAATGGTTTTATTTTGGTTGCCCCGACAAGGGCAAGGAAGGTGAAGCCATAAAAGTCAGGTCAGTGGACCCCTTTAAGAAGGGACGACGATCCGTGGAAGTGTACGGGAGCGAGACAGGTCAATGGTCGTTTTGTCGGATGGGTTCAGGCTTGGGGATGGTCAATAAGCCACTTTCTGGAAATCCAACGGGATTCTGCGTATTTAGCATACAAGTTATTTTGGACGGAACCCAAACGCTTCTTTTCTTCCACTTGCCCCGTTATTGGCTGTTGCTTTCCCCAAATCCAAAAGCTTTATGGACGTGACCCCAAAGGTAAAAAATATCTTAACAAAATCCTTTCTCGTAATATACAAGAAAGCTGGTGTACACTTTTTCCTTCGTTTCCCTTTCTCCTCATCTTTAAAAGGCTTATTTAAATTTTTTTAATATTGCTTGCTCAAGAGTTACGCATTAGGGACGACTCGAACATCGCCAAAATCCTAGGTGAAGCTTTGACGCACACTTTTCTTTTTCCATTGAATTTTGATTACAGGAATGAGGGAATAAAGGAAGGTAGGAAAAAGGAGTGGTAAGGCTGGTGGCAAAGTATCTATGCATTTCGATGTGGTCGAGATTTGTGTTACTTAAACAGTCGACAGAAGCTCTAATCAAACTTCGACACAACTTTAAGTAGGTCTTGGACTTGTAACTGCTACCATGGAACATGTCTTTGGCCTCGGCTTTTAAGAGGAGTAGGGCGGAAGGTGAAGAGGGAGGAGCTTATGCAAAACACTTGAGGAACCTGTGAAAGCAGAATGACACGTCCCCTTTATCCTGATATATCAGTAAGAACTATAACTCGTTTAGTTACTTTATTATCCCCCCGAATCTAATTTAAACTGGATGTGTTTACTACCCAAATAAAATGTGTTGCAAGTGCCCTGCTAATTGTCCTTCAAATTCAAACGTATAATAAACCATTAAATGTAACAGATACATTTTTAATTTAATTGGTAAATAGGAAATCTTTGTAATTTTTAAAAAATACACTAAATTTCACCAAAAAAATTTGAATCTAAATTGAATAAAAAGCGCTTTCAATTTTTATAGATTATGCAGACATACCGAAGTAGATATATGCATGTGAATTATAATATTATTCGCAGAAGAAAAGAAGAAGATTCGGCAAAGATTCATTCTTAACGGAAATGGCCATATCGAAGAATATCTTTCTGTAAAACAGAGCGAGGATGACTTGCGTCATTATTTCTGCAAAATGAGAGCGAGAACGAATTCGTGCAAGCGGAAGTTTAAAAGGGGAGGGGATTTCTAGCTTGCCTTTTCCACAAAGTTCATTCACCTGCAGAGGTGCTCATATTATGGGATGTAGAGCAGAGGATGTTACCTCATTACCATCACACACAACAACCATACTGCCACGGTCGGGTTCTCGTTCCTTCAAGAACCAAAAACCCCAGATTGCCTCTGGGACTGTGTCACTACGGACACAGCACTTTCCGGTGAAAAGATTTGGTAACCAGAAAAGCAATAAACTTCTACTCCCTACCTTCCACAGGTAGCTACCCAACAGGAGGCGCGGCTTCATCCTCGATTCTTTCTGCTCTCCCTGCCGCGACATTGCCAGGTTAGGGAAGTCCATGCTGTACTATTCCAATGGCCATCCTAGCATGGCAAGGCCTTGGCCGGTCGTTGCCCTCGGATTTTTACCTGCGTGCGGTTCATGTATCTACCGTGTGTTATTCTTCCTGGTGAAAAGCCAACGTCCATTCTTACCATTTTACCACGCGCTTCCCCGTCTACAAGTACAACGGCCTATCCACTTCCTAGATCCTCGGCCAAGTCAATTGAAGTATCCACCCTAAGTCTCCCTACCAAAAATCTTCAATGTCACTTTCCGTCCAAACCGAAAAATACCCAACGGTTAGTCGGTAATATACAACGCAGCTATCCCTTTTTAACGTCTAAAATCCGACAAACAGAATAACACGTTTTACCCCCCCCCCCCCCCCTTATCCCTACAACCAAAGAGCCTTAACCCTGAAAATCTCTAACCGTTACCAAATTCCTCCTTCCTGCAGTGTAACCTAAGAGTCGCGGGGAAATAACTCTATTGTACAGCTAACCTAAACGCAAAATTGCGCGAAAGGTTGACAAGCAATGAGACAAACATGTATTATGTACCAGACTTCATTGTTGAATTTTGAATGTCAGAAGCTCGGAGAACGTGGGCAGTGGTCACTTCGTCTTTAATGCATAAGAAAAAGAGCAAGAACGAGAAATGATCCGGTTATGAACCCATGCCTCGTGACTGAAATTACTCATAATCTCGTGGAAATTATAAAAAGGACAGCGATAAGAGCCTTGGCCTTCGACACGGGTCAACGACCAAGAACGACCGATGCCGACACATAGGCCAAAAACCTCACTTTTAAGGGGGTTCAGCTCTGCCTTTTTTTTCTTTCCATCTTTGCTCCATACCTATGACATACCCATACCATTTCACTTCCAGGTGCAAGCACCAGCCTTGGCCAGATGACGGCATTGGTGTGTAAAGGTGTGAATAAGGTCCAGGTGAGACCAAGTTCATTTGATACAGTAACAGCGGAAGTTCAAGACCCCCCCCATGACCACCAAAAAAAGCAGAACTCTTGTGTCTATACAACTTCTTCTCATTTTCGGTTGCGCTGAAGTTCACATACCATTGAATGATCTAAGCATTAGAGATACGTATATACTTAAAAATTCAATACCGTATGATCGTAACGGCTAGGATACGGTTGATACCACAGATGCCTTCTACCCTGGGCGTGGTAAGGGTATTAATTTGTAAGACAGTTACTTGCACCTTTTGATTCAAAACGGTGGTACTGCACCTAACGGTTTCCCTGACATTTAGAATACTTAATAATCTTCTGGGATGCGGCAATTAAAAGATTCTCAAATTCCTGAACGCACCCAACCAGGAAGGCTATTGATCTGATCGACTGGCATTGACTTCCAAGTCCTTCCCGAGTTCCTACACTGTTTTGAAAGTTCAAGTGAATTTTTTTTTCGCTCTTGAACATATCCCACTTCCCTGTTCCCTCTCATTTTTGTTTAATTGTACATTAAGATAGGCTTTCCCCGACATTTTTCCTAGCTAGTGCCAAATGTCCTCTCCCAAGAGGCCGATGTCCTCCGTAACAGGTAAGAAAAATACCTTCCGGGGAATGGAGAAAGTTAACTTTTTCCTCTTCTACGAGCTCTGTGGGTATAGTTTTCTCCGCGACCCAAAGGACACGCTTCCAAAACTAGTAAACAAGAAAGCTCTCGATGGTGGATTGGGAACGGAAAGCGAAAATTTCTGCGCTTTATAATGCGAACCGACAACTATGTCCTTGTTGAGCAATACAATGAGCAATCCACGAGCTGTATTCTTGCTCATGCCCTGAAATCTGTCCGTCTCCTTGAATGAAGCCAGCCGCAAGAACTCGAGACAGCACAGGAAAGAGGACCATGACCATCAAAAGAGACCAACGACCTTTAGGATTTACAGACTTTTCAACTTCCAAACAACCAATATACTTTTGCTGCCGCACCGCACCACCACCGAATATGGCCTTCTTCTAGTCGGCGTAATTTCAAGGAAAGGATTTTTAGGCGAAAGCAAAAGAGGGGATGAAGCTCCGTTTGTTATATTTTTTGTCTTACCTGCTGAGCGGGAGTTGAATCGCTGCCCACTTCGGCATGGAAACGATTGACGGATGCGGGAGGCAGCTTGACGATTAACAAGTCCACGGTGACAAACCAAGAATTTTGACACCTTGGTTAAAGCAATGCCAAGGTGAGCCAGGAATTCAGCAAAAGTTATCCAAGACGGGAGGTAAAATCCCAGAACTGTACGATTTTTAAACTTGTCCACGTTCACACAACTGGAACATAGTAACACAGGAAAGGACTTCCTTCACTTTAGGAAAATTTGTTTTTAATCCTTAAACACGTTTTCGATCAATATCGTTTGTAATAAGCAAGTCTTGGATCCCAAAAGTCGATAACACTGGTTGAGGATGGGGCAAAAAATGTTGAAGCAACCACATTTAAATAAACACGTCTGTCAGGTTGGATGGCTGGAATGAGTCTGATACCCAGAGCACGGGGCAGCGGCCTTCTCGTTCTCAATACCAAAAGCAACAGTTTACCTGGCTGGGGCCCATGGGGCTGAGCTTTTGAGTCAGGCAAAAGGCAAAACTACACCTTCCAGCCATGCCATACCTACACCTCGAAAAACTCCCACTGAGTTAACCTTTTTTTACAACCGAATCGTTCATACCCTTTCCCAGTGTACTGTAAATACTTTTTGCTTTGCTGCACTTCATGGGTACCGGGTCGTCTTCAGTGTATTGTACAGTACAGGGGCCACATAACGGTAACAATGCCGTGTCAACGTTACTTAGACGCAGTAATCCCAACCTTTAACTTGCGAGCAAAAGCAGTGCAGCTCATTTAATTACTACCGTTATTTACGATAATTTCCTAGAATGATGAAAGGAAAGATCAGTTGTACTCCAACTAAATTATGATCGTAGAGGCGTGCTTGGAATTTTCGCCATATCAGTCAAATATTAGCCGTACCGGTTAGGTTTTTTGCGTAAATTTTCAGATATTTTTGTGGATATTTGACAGATATTTATAAAAACAAGAGTTATCTACACATGTTTTGGGATGTTTCGCAATACAATGTATTCTCAAGTATATGAAGTGAGTAATACAATACACAACAAACAAGGAATGTGAACCTACAATCCAGAAATGTTCCTGGGGAAAGTTAGAAAAAAACAATCAGATATGGCAATTAACAAGAATTCTATTTTCCCACGCAGGAAGTGACCGGAAGTATAGTCAGAATGGTTGATTCAGCAACGGGGAAAGTCTCTTCCAAGTAAACTAGCCATTCAAAGCGGAACATGTGCAAAAAAAGGCAATAGATACACAGAGCACACGTGATGAAGTTAAACACAATGGTGTATTGCTGAACAAATAAGTTTCCTAACAAAGTTCGATGGGCGAATCGAATTAGTGAACTGGCTCAGTCAACTTTTGTGGTTGTCTACGTGCAATGACACTCGGGAGGGCCAAGGTCAGATGTAACGGTGCTATCGAGACGCCCTTTCATCAGGCCCAAGCATCAATTTGCCTTTTTCTAATTACAATTACAAAGAAGTGAAAGGAATAAAATGAAACAATCTTTTATAGCAATGTTAAAATATACCTCGTTTGTTTCTCAGAAATTTCATTAGCAAAGGTCCTGGCACTTAAAGCTTACTTAATCCTATCTTTCCAATTTCACCGGGTTTCCCTCTACCTTCTTACCCCCAAACGCCAAGACATTACTTTACGTTCTAATCAACCCTAATTAGTTCATCCTGAATCCAAATTCCCTTTCAGTATTCGGTATGAAGAGTATCTTCCCTCTTTTCTCCTAGTTTCAGCATAGAAAAAATATACCGGCTAATTATTATTTAGCACAAAATATATTTTCCTACCAAAGGAACTCCAGTCGAAAATATCCATCTGCCCACAAATTATGCAAAATTAGGTGACGTGACGTAGACAGGCTTGACCGTAAGTATAAGCTACAGCCGGGTTCTTCTGCTTCATAATATATTCCGCATGGTGTGGTGCATTCCCCAAAAGCTGCTTCAGGCCTTCCATGGAATACTTTCGATGACGAAGAACAGAAGGGTATTCTCGGTCGTTGTTCTACTTCGGATCTTACCTTATACACGTGTACCTTTTTGTAGCAAAAAATAAATAATCCTTCTTGGTTTCATTAATGTGTATCAATAACTTGTTCTTTTGTCACTTAATTGTTGATTTAGGCTGCAAACACTTGTTAAGGAGTCCAGTCCATCCTTTTCCACGCCTTTTTTTCTTCCTGGTTCGTACGATCATACCAATGAATATCCAACAGCTGCGGTGACTTTAGCTACAAGAAAAGGACGTGTTTCAAGACAAATCATTAACCGCAAAAGGATTCTGCAATGAGGACAGCATGTACTGTGCATACCTCATAAAAAATGGTGGTTTGGATTTTTGCTGCTACTTATGGTACCTATAAAGGGGTTAATTAGAGGAAAGGAAGTGTGCTAGGTAATGAGAGCATGGCACTGTTGGCGTCCCGGCTGCACGTGACATCAACGCAACGCCCTTCAGAATTATTGGTGTGAAATATACTGGATCCGCGATGGAATTAGCCAGGAAGGAATTGGCAGTTTTGCGTTTCCTGATGGCCAAAAGTCTGTGGAAATTCAGGGACAGGGTCACGACATAGTAACCGGCAGGGGAAGGGGGGAAATTTAGAAAATTACGACGAAACCAAAACTTTGGGCAAATGCACTACATGGCACAAACTTGAAAGTTCGCCAAAATATTGCTCAATTGGGCTGTTTCGCATTCTCTTTTTGCAAATTCAATAATCGAGAATAAAGGTTTCGATTCAAAGAAAACGTGATCCGGAATGCTGATATTGACTCACATAAGGTCGATTGGTTGTGCATAAAAACGGACCAAAAAGGAGTCAAGCTGATTGCCAAGTTTATTCCTACGGGGTTGGTTACCTTGGACTTGGCTCTGGTTCTTTTTTGTCTTCTTTTTGGGGACCCTCGTTGCGGTCGTGCCTGGTTGTTGTATCTGGTATGTAATGATACGAGTTTAAAACGGGAAAAGAAAAAGAAGACCAAAGTGTTTGAGGGTCGTCAGAGGACGTTGGTCTACTTTCCAGTTCTACCTGGCAGGTTGGTTAGAGCATAACAGAGCCGGCAAAACGCAACAACATGCTTTGGCTTTCCTCTTCTTTTCGCTCTCGTCTTCTTTTACGCTTTACAACTCCGGCCATGCTGCACCGAACCGTTGGCGCCGTTACCTTACCGTTAACACAGACCAAATGCTTACAAAAAGTGAACATTTGAAGCACATTTCGATCTAAGATTCACCACAGTCGAATCTTTTCATTACTGCGTAATGTTATAGATTTTTCTAAAAATGAAAGCTGCTTTTTGCATAAAATTGTTAACTTAATGTAAAATTAAGAAACTGTGTTTCAGGAAAGGCGTCGAATTGGAAGATTACAGTTGCATACTAATTAAAGACTAAAATCTCTAAATATTACTTGGCTGCAATTAAGAAGTGGGCGAAGCTGGCTGTGCCCATTGTTCTACGCGTATAGCTATACAGTATACACCAAGGATGGCTTCACTGACCATGGCCGAAAGTGTTAACGGGAGGAAGGTTATCAGCGGGCATTGTGCTACTTTTTATCCTCAAAGTAACAAAAACAAAATTCAAAATAGTATCCTTGCACTTTATGGAAGCCTAAAGCCATGTGTGTATATACTATATCACGTCGTACTTATTCAGTTACGATTTACTTTAGAAGAGAGAACGAGAAAAAAGGACCAGCAATAGAACGAAAATGATCGTGAGGTGAAGCAATTTTGCGCTATCATATGCCAATGGGACTTTTCGTGAATTTGAGCTCAAATTGTGGGGCAATCGACACGTTTGTTACTGTTTATCACACCTGAACCGACCTAAGGATTTATCCTCTTTTTCCGTTTACTTATTGTGTATATTTTATTATGGTAACTAACCGTGCACTGCATCGGAACAATTAGCAATGTAGGGCGTCACATTTTGGCACATTTTCCTATTTCGAATGAAAAGAATAATCTTCAAAACTTAACCTTTACTCTGGGTTTGAATGTTGAATGTTAAGGCATGGCTAATTGGCCTCATAAAAGGAAAAAGGGGACCTTTCTCCCTTATTTTGTGATGGCAAAGATGTCGCGTACTCTCTAAATGACTTTGGCTTACTGAATCTATGTCGGGGATGATTCTCGCAGAAAACTTGTAACCTAGTGACCGTGAGGTGTGGATTTTGCGAATTGCTGACAATAGGCGGGGTCGTGGAGTACCTGGATCAAAGGGGGGGAATTTCGGAAATATATTCTTTACATGCTGACTCTAGGTAACGGGGACAGTGAACGCGAGTTACCTCCGAGCTGGAAAGTCCTTTTTCGCCCCCGGTTTCGGTTACAATCTTTCGGAACGTCCGTACTTCGGATCCAAATTCTCTCTGCTCTTAGCGCCTGAAATCTGTTTACTTGTGAAATTCAGATTGAATCTTTCCTTTTGGTCTCAAAACCCTGATCTTTTCGTTTTGATACGGGGAAGATATGTTTCCGCGGTGAAGGAGGCGGCGCTAAGCTAGAAAAACTCGAATTTTCCGTCTGACTGAACATGAACAACCTTCGCTTAGCTTAAATTGTTTCTAGAAGCCAAATGGTTTATGGAGCATTCTTGTTACTACTCACTAAAAACACTTGCCCAGAAAGTCTCGTGGGTGAACTCTGGAGGCCTAGTTTTACTTTCTGGTAGAACTGTAAACGAGAACAGGTATAGAAGAAGAACCCGATCAAAACAACTTTGTATCCATTGCAGAAAAAAACGCGGAAAACGAGTTTAAAACTACATGAGGCTAAAAAAAGAACAGAAGGCAAAATCTGTTCAAATAGATCGATATCTGATATCGATATCGATCACAAAACTGTCCCGGAAAAAAACTGAATACTATAAAAATTCAGAAAATATACCCAAACATTATTTTTTTAGATATAGATATCTTTGACTCTGATTTTACTCACGAAAATTAATATTCTTGATCTTTTCTTGATTCATTCGCTGAATACTTTTAGTTAAAAATTAGACAATAATTTAGAACAGGAAAGTAGTACTTAAAACAAATTGACTGTTACGCATTACGCACTACACTAAAGAATGTTTTTATTAATTTATATAAAAAATTAATTATCGAAATAATGAATTTAATTGAAGAATGCATTTTGATCAAGATCAAGATCAAGAAATATTGCATTGTTTTGATCAAGAATACTGGTCGCATTTTTAGTGCAATTGAAAGGACCGAGATGCGAGAAACAATCCCAAGCGACAGAGCATATGATATTACAATGGGGAATTGGCAGTTTCGGGTGTTGAAAGTTCCGATTTGCAGCTATTCACGCTCGAGTAGCAGGAAAATACTACAATGGCGAAGGTCAATGCTAAATAACTGCTATTATTCTCCTAAACAATGAGCCGTTAAGGACACTATGGTCACTTCCCTGCTTTTGTTTTCCTGCTTCCTCAGCATCCCGCTTGTTTGTGATATAGCCTTGTCTATCGCTAACATTATGTGTACATAGTTAGCAACCACCGTATCTTTTGGCTGTATGCTTGGCATATTAACAGGGTATATAAAGCATAAGCGGAGATGGGAAGATGTGTGGCAACGACCGAGAGTAACCTAAGCAATCATTGTTGCCTCTGATGCTCCCAGCTATGGAGCAAAGACATGGTTTGCACATTTCTTGCTCAGAGATTATTACGACACTCATTACTAAGTCTTCTGACCGACTCAAAACGCCCTTGGGCTATAATTAAACTCCTTTTAAGTCGACCTCAAATGACAAAACTAGCTTAAAATCATATTTTCCGGTCCAAGTTAAGCTTATTGCTTCCCAGTTGCGGTTAATTACATCTCTTAAGTAGTTGCGATGTTAATGAGCCAGCACGCACTATTGCCTAAACAAATACGAACAGGACAACGCTCTATTTCAGAACGGTTTCCCTTGTACGTGCTTCAATACCAAATTAACTTGTATCTCAAGCAGGTAAACTCTCGAAGAAGGCAAGAAGACCAACGGCCTCACCTTCAACGGTAAACGCGCAAGCTAACGGAATCAATCCAAAATCCGGTTGCCTAACCATTGCTGCTTTTTGCAGCTCCCCAAGAGCATTTCAGACTTCCTTTCAACAGCAGCCACAGCAATCCCGTTACACCTAAAAAAAGAAAAAAAAGTCACTGGATGAGGTGTTTAGTCAGTCGATGGCACATACTCACGGGGGAGAAAATCCCGTTGCCCAAAAGGCCTTGGAGCTAAAACAGGTACCGTATAACAGAGATGCTTCGATGTCCGGATTATCTAGTTTCCTTTTTTGTTAACATGAATAGCCCCTTAAAAAAGGGGGAAGGACACGCCTCCCCATCACCTGTAAATATATATACCTGGGGAAAAAGACTCTTAGTCTTAGCTAACGGTACCCGGCACCTGCGGCAAATCCAGGTATAGGAGCTCACAAGGCTGTTGATTGGTATGGGGAAGGGGAAAAGGAGCTGGTCGAATGCTTCTTTTTCCTGTCTAGCAAACGCAAAGCATACAGCTACAAGAGAGGCAAGGAAAGTGGAAACGAAGCGGGACCGCCCAATGCCAAGGTTAAGGCAAGGCTACTCCCGGTCAACGTCCCACTTACCTATACCACAACACTACTGTTCCCAGAATCACCTATCCTGAAATCCGGTTCGCGTACTGAAAGGCAAAAAATGCACTTGCCAATTTCCGCCTACCAAATATAGCCTTCTATATTAATAAAACAAAAATGTTAATTCCAACAAATTAAGATGTCAACGCTAATTAAACTCTAAGAAATCTTGTAATTTTACAGTGAATATATCTCATTAGTGAATATATAAATCGAATCCTTTCGAACGCCCTTTACAAGCCTCTATTTGCAATTTTACAAACGTCAGTGACAAATTACCTTAAATATTGTATGTTGCGAAATATTACGATATACATAAGTATTATATTTTAATTGTGACTTAATTTTCATATTATAAGTTATATTAATTTTGTACTATAAATTGTATTAATTATTTTAGAACTATATTATTACTATAAATGCAATTTTCGAACATTTTATTGGCACACTATGTTACCAGGTATTAATTTGTCTTGCGTGGAGACAGAAACGTGGAGTTCTAGACACTTGGGCAACAATGCCTTTAGACGTCGTTAAAAACGTGGCAGGGTCGTAAACGCTTAAATATTTTTGAAAAATTGAGGGTTAGGAACGAAAAACTTTCAACGCAAGAGGTGACGGCGATTCATTAATCATTCGAAAAGGGAAGTAAGGGGTATATTTATAATACTATAGTGCCAGAAAAATACTGCACGTTTATAAACATAGTTCTTATTCGTAAACAAAATTGTTACCGTAAACGCTACGTAGTTATCTTAACAATGCTTGGAATAACAATACGAGACTGACGTGGGATTTCAACGAACGAATGGGTGACGACTAATCAGATAATCAAAACAGGAAGTTATACCGGGTGAAATTTTAAGTGGACACTGCAATAAAAATAACAATAACTTTGACGTTCAGAATTTCCAAGCGTTGTAAATAACCCCAACCCAACAAATCTTTTCAGAAACATGAGGGGGTAGGACTCCGGAAGGGACAGCTACTGGTGTACTCAAAGGGGGACTACACGAGAATTAAGCAAATTTTACTAGGAAAAGACAGCAATTACTTGGAGGGCATTGTTGATAATGTTTGAAATTGTAAACAGCTTTCCCTCTTCTCGTAGGGTATAAGGAGGGTTGGAAAAGTTCTGGAAAAAGGTTCGATAGCCAAAATAACTCCTGGACGGAGGGAGAAACCAACCATAAGAGAAACTTTTTCCCGGGACCCTCGAGTGTTTGAATCCGAGTAAACAGAATTTGACCTGCTTAGCAAAGTGGATGGATGGTGTGTGCAGTGCAGTCTTTTAAAGAAGGTAGGCCGCTTCTCCAGAACTTGATTCATTGGGATGTGTAATTCAGAGAGGAGGGGGGGCATACACAGCCCCTTCCCTTTCTACTGTAGGTGACTAGACCAACGACCGAGAGTAACCTCTCTTACTATTTAGCATGGGTGAGAGAAGTTTTTGCCAAGCTCGAGTGACTTCCAGTTCCATCCAACCACAAAAACTCCGCTACAGAAAAGCGTAAGCCTCCCTGCTCTTATACAGTCTATGGGTTTGCATAGAAAGAGAATTTGAAAGATCAGTTATATACAACCTTTTGTTACGGGGATTAACCACTAGCTCTAGAAAATTTACCGTTCCCTATGCCTAGGGAACCTCGACCAGGAAGCAATGGCCTGGCTATGGGGTAAAACCGGTGCTCGAACGCATAACTTTTACAGTTTCACGTAAAAGTGAGTTGGCCTACGCCTAAAACTCCAACCTGGTTTGTGGGCCTTCCTGTGGAGCTTAACCCGAGGCGCTTCTGACGAATTACATGACAATTATGTTTACGATTACCTGTCTCTTGTCTGTCTTCCCTACAGGCCTAGAGGGAAACCAAATTTATTTGCAAATGTAATCTAGAATGAGTTCAGTTACCCGAGCAATTTCTCTTGCATCCTGGCGTCCATGTCAAACCACGCAAAATTTGCTTTTCCATATAGGATAAAAACGGTTGCATCAAAATTTTTACTTGATGTATTGTCCTTCGACGGATGGAGTTTTGGACAATTTTTTAAGTTAAAACATTATAATAACAAAAATTGATAGTAATAATTATATAATTGAATTTCACAGCTAGACGCACATTTCAATTGGCGTATATACACTGCGCTAGAAAATCCGTTTGCCGAGAATATTGCTGCCATCTATATAGAATAAAGAAGAGTAAAAAATTATAACATTTTCCCATTTTAAAAAACTAGTTGTTTGAGATCTAGCATAGTTTCAAATTTCTTCGTTATTCTTTTTGTAAAAATATATCTGTAAGAGACGCCATCATGTCTTCCGTATTACTTGAATTTAAAAATAATTACGAGTTAATTTTTAAAAATAATAGTAATACATTTCGAATATTCTGCTATTTCTGTGAATGCCATTTATTTTTAATAGCCAACAGTAAATTACTTGAATATTGTCGAAGTATTTTCTCTCGTTGTTCTCTACTACTGTAAATGTAAAAACTAATTGATCACAGTAACAGTTAGCCTACGAGATAATAATATCAGAGCACTCTTAAGTTATTTAACCGGAGAAACAATCGCTGAGCAGCCACGTACATTTTTGTGTCTTTCTCTAACGGGATTTAACAAAAGGTGATGCGGAAGTAGCGAAGTTCAGCTTTAGTTTCATATATTCAAATTTCGAGCTGCTATAAGTAACCGACCAATCAGAGCCTTGCTTTCCTTCGCGCCTTTTTCCCGTGCGCGACGGAATAAACCATAATTTGCCCGCGCTTTGGACGGTAGAAGTCCCATTCCCTGTGAACCCGTATTTATTTCCTAAAATAATCGTGAATATTCATAGTGTTTTATTAAAAGAACATTTAATTACTAAGCGCGTTCATGTGGCATTCATTTGTGTGTTATTTTGAGTGTGTGTGCCTGATCAACTGAACTCGGTTCATTCAAATGAACAAGTGCCCCCCTTGCCCCCTCCCCTTGCCCCTTCTTTCTTTCAAGCACAACAAACAACGCGCTTGACAGTTTTCTTTGGTTTAACTGGTAACAACAAGATGTCCAGGAGCCTTCTAGACGTTGATGAATCCATATTTCACAGGAATCTCCTTTTCAATGTAAGAAACATAGGTACATGTTGTCAACTTCTGTAGCTTACTAACAGCTATATTTCTTTGTAGAAAGATGAAGAGGAGTTCCAGACTTTACTGTCAGCAGCTATGGAAGGCTCAACCTCAACTCTTTCAGGTCCAGCTCCACATCAGAAAGAATTGGTCAAAACTGTCCATCCCATTCCAGGTAAAAGGCTCAATTCTGCAAACATTTAAACAATTCTAATGAAGCTATACATTCTAATTGTGTATCCTACCCAGGGATTTGCATCAAGACCCATGATTTAAAGACAAAGCAGAAAGTATTCATTAACATCTGCCACACGTCAATCCTGCCTGAGCCTATGGACATTAGCGAATCTGAACTTACACACATTTTAGAGTCAGATGAGCCCTCTAATTACCGCGTGCCCATGTCTATTGGAGCACCTCACGAAGAGCAAGATAAAAGTAATTTTACCTGGGCCTAAGGCTTTATTCTGTGTCGCTAAATGATTGCCTTTCTCGTCAAATGTTAGGTGGTTTGGTCTGTACAGCATATGACGTAGCTGTCAACTCAAAATTCTTCGATAAAATTACTTCTAGCCTTATTTTTCAAACGTTTGTCATCACCGCCACTATTGAAGGTCTAGAAGACAAACATAATGCTCTCCTAGACAAAAATGGTAACTTGGAACCTTAACTTGGAGACTTTTCCCCTTTATTTGTATTGTTTTTTTCTTGTAGGCTGGATTGTGCTACAAAACCGGCGTCATATGGGCACAGTTAAACCCCATCAGATAAGATACAATGAAGAAAAGCCTCCTGTTCAAGAAATCCCTAAACCAGAGCAATTAGGTCGAGAAACCCCTTCCACAAGTCTCATCACTGAGGTAGATTCCACCTTATTCGCAAGTCAAACGCCTCTACAGGCATCTCTCACTTACTTGATTACCAAAGCACAAAGTAAAGATGGTCACATATTTGCCATTATAGAATTCACACTTCCAGCTGGGGTAAAAAAAATCAATTCCTTCCTTTTTCTCCTTGTTAATGATGGTTTGACGTCTTAGGTGGACATGAAAAGCTTGAATGTCAGTATGGGCCAAAATTACGTTACATTAGAAGCTTCTAACTGTAATGCAAACGTCACCTTGCCCTTCTCAATGGATTTTTCGCGCGCTAAAGCTGCTTTTAACCGGATCCGAAAGGTAAATTAATAAAATTTAATTCTACTTAATTCATTGTAATTAATTTCAGATGATAACTGTGCTAGCACCAGTACAGGAGTAAACATGCACGAGCACATCGAAACCGTAAGTGTAAAATGTCCGTTTTATTAAGCACCTCAACCGTCCAACCAAACCCACAATACAAGTCTCCTGACCTGAGCACTTGAAAAGCGCTCAGGTCAGGAGATTAAATCTCGCTTTCTGTCCGACTAAGGACGTAAGGAGGTAACCTTAACCTTAGACGCCTACGAAAATGTCTAATTATAAAAGTTCGCAAAATGATACTTAGGTCTTTACATATAAAAGCATGTTTAATGATAAACTAAAGGTAAATGTCGGCGGAAACGAAGTTTATATCTACAAGCTGTCCACTTTGCTTAACGCATCAGCCAATCGTTGGATTTCTCGATTCACATCCTTCAATAAGTTGGTGATCTGGGGCTTGGAATTCAGAATCTCGACGTTCTGAGTGTATGGATTGTAACGCACGCTAAAAGGTCTCGGAATGGTTTGCGCATAATTTCTGCAAGGAAAAAACGCATAAATATTCAAATTAACCTCCAACTTACTAGATTAATAGCATGGGTCAGAGCACAATGTGAGATATACACTCACATCATCTTTTCCTTGGCATCTTCGAAACTTTTTGCCACGTAATACACGGGCTGGTACTCGGTGATGGGATACTTCTGTAGGGCGGTCTTGGGCGGGTCAAAAGCTCTCAATTCAGGTTTATCTGACATGGCATACTCCAGTTCCCCAAATGACGATAACAGTCCCGCCCCGAATGCTTTCAGCTCACCATTTTGTCGACATAACCCAAACTCCACCGTAAACCAATAGCACTGTAACAACGAGAAACAAGATTTTCTTCACAATCTTGGGCTGAATTATATATGAAATTATTTTTTTTACCGTGGCCAACTTTTCGATATACTCATCAGGAGCGCCTACGGAAGCCAATCCGATTTCCTGGGAAAATTGCGCAAATTGTGGATCGGCAAACAAAGGCACGTGACCCAACAACTCGTGGCATACATCCGGTTCCGGAGTGTACAAGGGGCAACTTGGATGGCGAATGTATTGCGTGGAGTGGAATACCCTGAAGGCCAACCCAGCCAAAAAGTCACGTGACGACAGCAAACCTGCGACTGGCCGCAACGTGAAACCTGTACAGTCTGTCAGAAAGAGAAAATAATTAAAAAATTGCCTGAAAAAAATCGTCGCGACCATTTTCGTATAAAGTAAACTATAATGAGAATTATCAAGAAAAGGGAAAGTACTGGATCTGTTACCTCGCAAAAAGTCGGAAACGTCTTGCAGTTGTGGGATATTATCCTCCGTGTAACCACAGTTCTGTTGCAGCAATGGAATGATGTGGTTAAACTCGCGACATGCGTGTTTCTTGAACAGATCCGTCAAGTTGCGAAAGACTTTGCCCCACGTTTGGGTTTCCTCCGGCGTGTAATCCACATGGGGAATAGGTTGACCACTAATAATAGGGGAAATTAGTCATTTTTGAACTTTCGAAAGGAGCACAATGGCAAAAATGATCAACAAAATCGCAAAATTACTGCTTGTAATGGTAGGCAATATCCGCAAAATGCTTGCGACGAGCGCGGTAGATGGGATCAGTAAAGCCAGGATGATCCGAGTCCAATTCAGCTCCATAGGACAAAATCTGGTTGGCGAAACGATCCAAATCGCTAATACGGCCAGGAAACCAGGGAAGACTTTCGGCTGTGTGAGTTAAATTTGGAGTAATTAGTGAGATAATTACTTATGGAATTTCTTTTTTTTAAATGTAATTATAGAGAATGAATTGTCTAAGGTAATAATTATTTTATTTTATTAATGACTGAAATTTAGCCTATTTGAAGACTATTTGAGAATCTTGTTAAATAGTTACAACTTACCTAAGTTTTTATAGTCACGAGAGATAATTTCAAAGTAAGACGACACGTTCTTGATTTCCTCGACAGCTCCACTGACGTCACCGTTGTTTGAAGTGGTTTCAACGATGAATTCGTAATGATCGGGGCTGCGCCTCGAAGGACGCGACTCGATGTGCACCAAATTTACCTTATGCGACTGAAATTCGCAGAGTTCGTGTTAAAGCTTATACAAGAATAACATTTGAAAAAGGGGATAAGGAATTAATTACTTCGAAGATCTTTAGTGCTTTACCCAAAGCTCCCACTTCTTCATTCAAACTGAAAATAAAAGTCTCCTTTTTGCTCTTGTTAGGACCCACCATGATGTAATTTCCACCCTCCATCAGTATAGGCTGAAATGTAGTAAAAAAAAATTAGAATATAATAAGAAATCAAGGACTTGGCGTCTAAAACGTCAATTTAAAATCACGACAAAGAAATTAACAAATTCACCATCAATATTTAAAACACACTAAAAGCGGGACAATTAGAATACAATTGCAAATTAAAAAGTAGTCAATTATTAATTATTTTTGAAATGCATTATTCATACTAAATTCACGGTACAAGTGTGTTTTTAACAGAAAGTAGGGAAATTGGAACAAATAAATTATTAAAAAGTAGGGATTGAAGGCTTTAGTAATATCTAAGGATAAATGGAAGTAGTAAGTGTAATTAGGGCAAGCTCACGTGAATTTCGCCATTACCAGGACTACCACACAGAGACATGATTAGCACCTCGACAAGCTTTTTGTGCAAAGCAAAATGTGGACAAACAACTGTTGTTCCTGCTGCTGCTGCTGTGTCACTGAGTTTCTTTGCTCAGATCGCGAGGCTACAGCATTTATTTATCTCGGTCAAGACAAGGCTGAACACATTACGAGACGGAGAATGAGAGCGAAAACTAACAAGTCCCCGTAAGGCTGGTTTTCCTGACTTTTTACTTCGTCAAAGTTTTTACTCCGAATTGTGGACGTAAACTGACGCAATGAGTGGGAAACTTTTTGTTGCACAGGTTGAAAATTGCCGACAGTCATGAAACACAATTTTCTTCCGCTATTACGTCAACTTTATCGAGTCCAATCATCGAAAAATGATCCCAAAAACGGAAAGTTTTTGGGGGCATTCAAACAGAAAAAGTAAGCACGTTCTGAGTTTGAAGGCAAGAAACGAAAGGTTCGATTGATCTTACCGCTTCTACGACAAAAGACTTGTTGCTGCTGTTGATACCCCACAATACGAACGCCGGAGGTGTAGTAAAACTAATTTCAGCCGGACAGGCTTTTTAGTTTTTTTTTGTTTTGTTTATTAGGACTATCGTGCCTATGGCGTAAAAATTAATAAATTGAGATTCTAAAAAAGCCCTGGCTCTGAGTTGGAGGACAAAGCTGAACTTTCTAATGGCACTTAATTTGGGAGCTGAGTTGCACGTACGCGACTTTGGCAATGAAGCGTGTGTGGAATCGGGCTCTTAAATACCGAATGACTTCTGATCTGACTTGGCTTGTCATACTATGTCCTTCAGATAGCAGGTGTTGACAAGCCCGTACCCAGGGGGGGTTTGGGGGGTAGACCCCCCCCGAAATGTTTTTTCTCATAATGATATCACATACTACCCCCCCACCCCCGAACCAAAATCCTGGGTACGGGCCTGGGTGTTGATTATCTTCAAATTTGCAAAGCTGATCTTCGTAGTACAAATATTATATAGCTACGTCACGTAAGCACTTGAGAGTCGCGTGGTCCCAGAAAGGCACCTTGGAATCATCAAAAACAACATACTTTTTATATTTGTGTTTTCTCTGTGTATTCTAATATTAAAGAATGGGAGTTTTAAGTATTATTTAGCGGGAAGGACGGACAGGTCGTTGGGAAAAAGTCCCCGCATCTGCGTAACACATTGTGCAATTAGGAGGGTTTTGCTACTCACCGTCGTGTCCTTATCGTTATCCATGGTAAATACGGATCCCGGAAAAAGCGAATCACTGGGGAAAAAGTAAAGCTTAATTGTTTAACGAGGGATGAACGCGCAAACACAACTTTGCAACTTTGTTCTTGAGGATTCGCGAATATACTGTGCTAGGGACGTAGCTTGCTTATCGGTTAGGACTTTTCGACGTTTGGAAAACGGTTGGCGCTTTGTATGGACCAGTTTCTCTACCAGAAAACTGGATTTGAACAGATTTTCTAGAGGCCTAAGGTACTAAACGGCCTAAGGTACGAAAAGTGTCCAGACTTGGTGAGTTGTTTTGTTCCCTCGATGTTGATCAGGATAAATTACCTCGTACGAGAGTCAAGTCCTTGGAAAGTCCTTTGAGAGAAAGCAGAAAAGGGACGATTTAATATTCAGAATAAGAGAGAGTTAGCTGGAGGGTAATGATGTTTAATGGGTTATTAGCAGGGAGAGCAAAGGGTTGTGTCGTTGACCTTCATACAGAAACTAGATATCGACAAGGAGTGTTTTGGAAAAAGCAAAAAGAAGCCAATCGAGGACAACTTTTTCTTTCTGTTCACTGCATACGTAAACACGTGACATAACGAGCTTGCGAGAGATACTTGAGAAGAGTATTCAGATTAGATTCGGGACTAGATATGGGACGTGAATGTAGGTTATCGCTTTAAAAAAAAATTAAAGTCCAACGGTGCTCGGGAGGGTGTGTTCAGGATTTTCAATTTTTGTGTTATCATCAGTAGAATTTCATGTGATCTATTTTGGACCACGTGAAGTCATCGACCGTGTTGGCATAGCTCCACCAATAGAAGAGATTGAAGAGTACGAAGGTGATGGGAAACAGGATTCGCGCGGCGCGGTCGATCTGGGAGACACTGTTGATACTACCACGTTGCAGGGCCATACGGTGACGTCGGCGCCGGTAGGATTGGTTGGCGGAGAGGCAGAGAAACATTTGGCGGCAGCAACTTTCGCGGGAAGGGTAGCTAGAGGGCGCGGGAACTGCTGAAACGTTAGTGGACGATTGCATAGTAACACGACGAGGTAGTGGTGGAATGTCGGTGGTGGGCGCGGTCTCGGACCTTAAAGGTCGGTCGTCCTCTGAACCAGGCGACGAGGAACGTGATGAGCTAGCGTCCATAAACTCTTCAACGCCTTCTCCACTCCCAACCTGGTTTCAACAAGACAAAGTGCATTAGTTCTTAAGGATCCCGTATACCTTAGCTTGGTATTGGCGGTTAGTATATGGAATTTCGGATTTTTTTGGTTGGAGAAAACCACTATATTTAGCGAAAAAAAAATTGACGGTAATCTTGAGCTTGCTAAAAGATCGAGCACAATCTTAGCAAATTTAGTTTTCCTATTAGTAATAAATTGCCAATATGCAATTATAGTTTGCAATATACGTTGCCTAGAAATCTGTCCTTTGGTTATGCACTAGCGGCTAAAAAATAACAGCTTTGTTTTGGATTGCTTTCAAATCTGACAAGCCGTTTACGAGAAGTCTTGTTCTGAATGTTCGACGACTTGATTTCGGACATTGTGCTGCTACAGCAAACTGAGGTGACAAGTTCTACTTTCAGAAGCAACACAAACGTTGAAACTTTACCGGCAATTAACTATCTATTTTTTTTTTTTTACTTTCTTACGGAAGGCGTTGGCAAAACCATAACAAACATCAGTGCCATCTATGATTGTTTCGCATCAATTCGCTAAGGTTGAACTCGTAGAAAACTCATGTTTTTACTTTTGTGAAGAAATGGACGCCAGCGAATTCCAGTAGGGTTGAGATGCAGTACGCGAAGCTCATCAAGAGGAACCAGTCCAACGCGGTCGCGTAATGTACTTTCGGTAGGTCACTGCGACTGTCTACGCTAATTGTGGAAAGCGTTAACACGGAAGTGATACCTGAATATGAAAAACCAACATACAAAAAAGTTTTTTTTAGGAAGAGTCAGTACTCAAAAGATGAAGAGAAAGCTAAGGGGGTTAATGGTCGGTCAGAGAGAGGTTGACGTACCCAAGCTAACTCGGTCGCTGGTAGCCTCACGGTTGAGCCAAAAGGAAACCCATGAGAGGACGACTATTAGGACGCAGGGAATATAGATCTGGATGAGAAAATAGCCCTGGTTCCGCCTCAGGTTAAAACTGACTTGCAATACCGAAAAGTTTCCTGGAATATAACCATGTAATTAGCATCTCCAAAAAACGAGGAAAAGCATGTCGTGCAAGACTACGTTTAAGGCTATATGCTGATACAAACTCCGTAAGCCCCCTTCTCAATAGCTTGTGCTTTACGGATGAGTTATGGCGTTAAATTGAAGAAACACGGATTATATACACACAATGTACTATATACGAGAGAGGAACTTGGTGAACCGTATGAGACATCCTCTTAACTTATCGTATGTCATTTCCAAACCTTGGCGTCGCTGTAAAATGGTTCCGTTACGATAAGGACTAGAAGTGAGATCGAATTGTGACATCTCAATATCACCGAGGAAATCTATAGCGCTTTCATAATCCCAATAGTACATCACCTCGTCTGAAGTATAAGCATCTGGGGGAAAAGAAAACATCGCAATTACTGTTGATTTTAGGGAATCTTTTGCTTACAACTGCCGATAACCAGCGGACATGACTGACGATCCATAGGAAAATTCCGCAACTCCATTGGACATTTAGCTTTCACTGTCAACCTATTCAAACAAATTATGTACAAATAATTTTTAAAAAAACTCAAAGCTAGAAAAGCCACCCCAAAATAACTCTAAGCTAGTATATTCCCCTTGGTTTCTTCTTAATTCCAAAAATGTCTCCACTATTTTTTTCTTTAATCTTCCAGCTGTTAGAATGTGGAAACAATTCCAATTATCTTTTCATTAACCGTAAAGAAGCCCTAGGGCTATAAGGGATGCCCCAGTCCCCTTTTTATCTCCAAAATAATCATAGAGTTTGATCCCCGTTCTTCACCCTCGCGTTCACTCGTAGGTGGAAAATGGGATTGCCTGAAGGCCAGGTAATTCGTAAAGGGGACAATCTGTCTAACCCCTGAGGCGTTTAGGGCAGTTTAGGACACGCCGTATGTCCTTAGGGCACATATGCTAGCTGTTAAGTTGTTTTGGGGTGGAAACGTATTTTTCTTTCTACTTTCTGTATTTTTTTTATATGAAATACCTCATAGAGTAAAGAATCCTTCCTTCGCGCGTGATGCGCAACAGTTTGTTCGGCTGGGTAATCGTGTGGACGTAGGATTTCTTCCCGTTGTAGAAGAAAGTGTCCGGCTTCCATATACCTTCCAGCATTTTGATACTGAGGCTCAGGACATCAATAGGCCCTTGGAATCTCAAGCGTTGGTCGTGCCAGACTTGGCGGAAGTAGCAATCCATTGAGAAATCCTTAGGAGTAAAACAAATTGCAACGCTTTTACCGTTTTTTCTAATGGATTGAAACTCATTTCTTACCATTCCCAGCTCGGATACGGGTCCCATGCTCCGTACCACGATGTTACTATTGACCGTCGTGATTTCCCCTGCAGAAATCGAAAACCAAATTGAGGAGAATCAGTCCTGTTTTAATACTTCTGGAAAGCTCTCTCCGGGACACTTTATCTTTATTTTCCTTGTTCTATACCATTTGTTTACACAGCGCGATAAGCGTGCTAAGCTGGAGCCTTAGGCCTTGTGTTGACATGGTACGTCGAACTCATTAGGGAAGCAAATATTATTCCATGCATCTCTGGGATTATGAACGTAATAGAAAGCTAATGCACATTTCGAGAGAAAAAAGTGAAGGAAAGATACGAGAGGAAAGAGATTTAGATTATTTTTTATGTACTTTTCTTGCTAAAAAGTAGAATGCATATCCTCTGAGATGCATTTTAGGTCTTGCAGGATCATATCGGAGAGTGAACTAGAGCTCAAAGAGGCTTTTGAAAAGCATGGCGAATCGATCAGGGTTTTCTGCAAGGGGGGAGGGGGGGGGGGGGGAAGGCATATCATTGCGTCCTCGTGATTTAAAAGAAAATTAGAAAGGGAGGCGAAGAAATCTGTTCTGTGTCGTGCGCCCCCTCAATATTTTTTTTTATGAAAAGAACCCTCTTTCGGCTATCGGATGGAGTGCATAGAAGAGTCGAGTGCATAGAAAACCGCCTGCCAGTGGAGGAGGCTGCCAGAGATCTTCTATGCTATTTAATTAGGATAGCAGTGCCAAGTCAGATTCGTGTGTTCTTTTCAGACAGCGAGGCTCTTCATTGACTTCAATGACCAAGTTTGCTTACGTATTGTTATGGACGAATAACAGGAAATTCCTTTTGTAAAAATACTCCAAACGGTCTCCAAACGGCGTAGCAATTAAAAAAGAGGGAAATATATAAAAATGTCACGCAAGTAACTATCGCACTCACAGTCTATTTACACGTGTTTAACTTACCCGTCTCGTAACCTGGTCGCTGCGTACTGTCATAATTCTGCAGTAGATTCTCAAGGATTATGGTGATGTTCCGACCAATCTGTTCAGGGGTAAGGGTCGGCTGCACGGGCGGCAGAGTTGAACGTCCTATTCTGCGATTCTTGGGGGCGGAACTCGGTGTAGTCCAGCGCGATAAAGGGATGGAAGGGTGTCCATGTCGAGCTTTCACTGGCCAAGTCGTAGTCGAGGTCCAGGTTGAGTTGAAAGGTAACGAGAGCCTGGAACGACGTGAAATGATGGACGTGAGACCTTAACTGTCGTCGTAATAGGACCCCCCGCGTTTACTTAACGACGAGATTCAACTTTCGGCTTTTTGTATGACTATTTTTGCAGAAAGACATTTTCTAGCTTTTGTCTTTCCGCAAAAAGGGAAGTACACCACAGTAATAAAAAAGGGAAGACTCGAAGGGCAAGGTCTCGAGTGGGTTGGGAACGAAGTAAAGAACGTTTCTTGGACCCAAAGAGGCGATGAATAGATACTTCGTCACAGGAACGTGTCCCGAACAAAAAGCGCGGCCACAAAACCCCAAAGTTCTTTGCTAATCGATCACTTTTACCCAAGTCTCTGAAGCCTTCGCGGTCATCCAAATACTTAACAATGGAAAAGTGCAGCCGACAGCAATACGTATGGGTGTCCCATTCTTTATACTTGACGTTGGGACTCTTGTTAAAAGAGTGGGAACACCCCCAACCTCCGCAACACATTTACATAAGGAGACCGGACTTACTTGTAGGCGGAAATCAGCTGCGATGCCAGGTAGAGAAACTCGTAAAGAACCACAGAAGTAAGGTACATTGTTCACCTACAATATGGTTGGTTATGGAGCGACCCTTCGGTATGTCACCGGTACGGTTGGGTACCATACGTCCGGCTAGGTACTACCAGAAAGTTTGAGTAAAAGTCGGTCGACTTGAGGTTCTTGGGGGGAGCTTGAAGTGGGCGCCTCAGGCGCTGTTGACGCAGGCGCCCCTAGGGGAAGTTTACTTCGGATTTATATCCTCTGATGCTTAAAAACTGACAATAATGATAAAAAAGAAAAGGGACTCTTAATTGAAACGGTTCCATGGAATGTATTACATTCCCAATCACGCTGGGATGAAAAACTCACTCGTACAACTGTACACAATTTGAACAAAAACTCTCAGGCTCGCGCACTATTTACAAGTAACAATGGAGTCGCTTTTCTCTATTTCTTCCTCGCTTCCTCTCTTTTTTAAAAAAAGCGTTTGCAATGTACAAAAACTGTAGGTGAACTCTTTTTGTTCTGGAAGAGGGGGCGAAAAAACAATACCCACTTCAAAGCCCCAGGGTTTAACAAGATTTCCCATCCGGGGTTTTCTGCGTTCAACTTGGTAAGTTCTGTTCTTCCTCCCTTTTCTTTGCACTTGAGCAACATGGCACATGTAAGCCTTTTTTAACACATTATTTTCGTCTGGCCGCACGACAACAACGTCTTTAAATGGCAAAAGTTTTGAACGGTTCGTGTTGCTTCCTTTTTATATCCTGAGTTCGGCGTCGGAGGCGGAAGAAGCGCCTGCCATCATGTTGGTCATGTTGGGGGCTCGGGGGTGGCGAGCCCCAACCATACCGGGGGGCACCATGGGGGAAATTGATGGCGAGCGGTTGGCTAAGGGGGATAAACTGGGGGAAAAGCTGGGGGACATAGCCGGGGAGGTAAAACTACCCTCGTGACTAATCGGCGACCGAGGTAAAGATGGCATGGGGGCTAATTGACTCGGGCGACCGTGCCCGGTGTTTGTTGCTAACGCCACTGGAGCGATAGAACGTGGAGCGACGTTGGTAATCAGTGGTGGAGGCAGGGACTTGACTTGGGGGTTTAGGGGTTTGTTCTTGTTGGCTGCGTTCACGCCGTACCCAGGGGCCGAGTCATCCTTGAGTCGAGCGATTTCTCCAAACACGTGAGCTAAGGGTTGGTACTGTGGGCCCCAGTCCAGCAAGTAGTCCCAGTTGTAGCTACCCGTCAGTTCCTCTTCGCTATGGACGATGGAGCTGAGGGAACCCGTCATGGATGGTTGGCTTTCGTCGGCGTAACCGAATGCTCGTGCACCCGTATCGGTATCGTCTCCACCGACTTCATTTAACTTGGCGTAGAGTAACGTCGAGATGTCCATGCCGTCATTGTCCGCACTCCCTTCGTCCTCGTACATGTGCATCGAAGCGATGGAACTATGCGCGTGGTGCGCATGCGTATGAGAATGAGGGTGTGCATGCGGGTGGGTGTGGTGAACATGAGAGTGGGAGTGGCCCGGATCGGGGATCATGCAAGCCAAACCAGGATCGGTTCGACTGGTATCTATACCTAAACGAGCTAAATACTCTTGGGTATTGTGGACTGATACATCGGACAGGTTGTCGTCGTCCCCATGGATGCCCGAGTCGGGTACCGTAACCAGTCCGAGGCGTTGAAGTTTGGCTTGCTGTTGTTGCTGCTGTCGTAACTGGCCCTCGTTGATCATCCGTATTTCTTCGTCTTCCACATCATCACCTTCAGGTTCGCCTTCTTCGGCCGAACCCCGGCCCGAAGACGCCGAATGACTCTGCTCAGACATCTCCGAGGTGTTCACGTGGTGACGCCGGCGTTCTGTCGGGTCATAACCGGGTAAGTCATTGTACTGGGGTGGGTACGCTAACGTATCAAAAGACGAGCCTGTATCGTATGGATCAGCGCCGCTAGCCCCACCGGAAGCACCTGACGGTCCAGCCAGGACCGCGACTTTACTGCCGTCTAAACCAGCCGCGAGTTTCCCGCGCTGGCCCAACGGCTTCCGGTGTCTCATGTGCAGGAAGACAAGCGCGGCCACGAAACCCAGGACCAGGAATATCAAGGCAATTAGGAGACCCAGAGCCCAGTCGGCTAACCCGCCTCCGGCTTCCGCTGTGGCCAACCGAGTTCCATTCAAAGCTCCATCGATGGTTATCTCCACGACCGTCATGTTACTCAGGGAACCGGGCTTGCCTGAACTGGCTACCACCACCAAGCTCACCGTATTCGAAGTCAACGCCATAGACGAAGGCGGCGACCCCGCTGGGGAAGCGGACAGACTCGGAGAGGCCGGTGACTTGGAAACCGCCGTCAAATCCCGGCGTCTGCGTTCATTCAAGTTCTTACGAACGCTAACCACACCAGTGGTTTTATTGATCTTGAAATGGGGATGCTGGTTTCGGAGATGGTACACGATGCGTCCGTCCGAACCCTCGTCTTTGTCACTAGCCACTACTTTCCCTACCACGTACCCCACCTCCGCGTCTGCCGGCATGATAAAACGGTAGGAGGACTCGGTAAATGCAGGAGCAAACTCGTCTCTGCTCTCCACATCGACTATTACCCGTACGCTGGCGGCCTGGTTGCCGATATCCGTAGCCCGGAGGGTGAATATGTACTGGTTCTTGGCCTCGTAGTCGAAACTAGCCAAACTGGTAACCAGTCCCGATTCGGGATCTACTTTGAACTTGAGACGCCCCTCACCTTCCACAATAGTGTAATTGAGTTTGCCGTATATGCCGCGGTCCGCGTCGTTGGCATGGACTGTAAACACGGTTGTTCCGATGGGCGCATTTTCGGGTACAAACTCCCAGTAAGCAGGTACGGGGAAGACTGGGACGTTGTCGTTCTCATCTTCCACTTGGATCACCACTGCTGCAATGGCGGATAGCGGATGGGTTTTGTGACCGTCCGACGCCCGGACGATAAATTTGTGCTGGGACATCGTGTCATAGTCCAAAGGCTGCTTCAGAGATATGACACCCGTACTTGGGTTCATTTCGAAGAACCCACCATCGTTACCCGACGTGATGTCGTAACGTACCCGGGCGTTATCACCGGCGTCCAGGTCGGTTGCTGTTACTACTAATAAAACGGTACCGATTGCCTGCGCTTCAGAAACACGGACTTGGTAAAGGCTTTGATTGAAGATCGGAGCATTATCGTTGACGTCATCCACTTGAATCAACACGTCCACCGTGGAATTCCGGGCTGGCGACCCACGATCCATCGCCAGTACTTTGAGCTGGTACGAGGCCACGTCCTCACGATCCAGGCTTTTAACCAGCAAGATTTCGCCGCTGTCACTATTCAAGAATGAGTTAGTACGCTATGAATGTACAATACCCTAACAACCAAAAGTAACAGCGTGAAGAGCGTGGAGGTAACAATAGCAGGAAACCAATATTCGCCTAATATTACCTAGTGATCTGGAAGGTTCTGTTGGTATTTCCACTTTCAATAGAGTAGTCAATGTTACGGTTGTCCCGGGTTTCATCGCTGTCAAGAGCCGCAACGTGTAAGACGGTAGTACCGCGCCTAGCGTCCTCTCCGATATGTGCCCTGTTTTGCGAACCCAAACTTGTAAAGATAACTCGAATGGGTAGACACTTTGTAGAACTTACGTGTAGGAATTTTGAGAGAATTTAGGAGCGTTATTGTTGATGTCAGCTACGCTGATCCTGACGGCGACGACAGTAGCCAGAGCGGGTTCGCCATGGTCTTGTGCTGATACTACAAGCTGCAACACAGGTTCCCGTGGGTTGAATGTAACTGAACGATTGGTGTAAATCACTCCCGTATCTTCCCCAATGTAAAATCCCTCCGTAGGGCCCGCGAAGGTATAACGGATCTTGGCGTTGTTGCCACCATCAGCGTCGGTAGCGTCAACCGTGAGTATAGCGTACCCAGGCTCAGTGAGTTCTAAAAACAGTCAATTAAACTGGTGAATCGAAATAAGGAGCTACTAAAATTACCAGGTAACGTAGCGAGGTAGGCTTGTTCCTTGAATACTGGCGCATTGTCGTTCTCGTCCAGTACGTGCACGGTAATGGAGGTTTCGGCGATGTGGGCGGTGTCGGTGGCTTGTACTTTGAGCGTGTATTGACTTTGCTTCTCGTGATCCAAGGGCTGAGCTAAGGTAATCTTGCCGCTGAACCGATCAATGCTAAACATACGATCCGGATTGCCCCCGGCTGCGAAGTCGTAAGTTAAAGTGGGATTGGTATCCACATCGTTGGCCGTAATGGTGGTAATGACTGTACCAACGTCCGATCCTGCTTAATTAAAATACGGGGTTTTACAAACCTGTTATGTCCAAAAAATAGATTTACGAAGAAGGGGAACTTACCCTCGCTGACGCTCACTACACTGTGAGGCGGGAACGTTGGCTGGTTGTCGTTGACATCAACGATGTTGATACGAAGGGTGCATGTACCTGTCAGCTGAGGTGTACCTTCGTCCGTAGCTAAGATCGTAAGTTTGTAGAAGTCACGAATCTCTCGATCTAGCACTATGTTGGTCTTGACTATACCCGAAAAGGGGGGTTCGATCACGAACGCGTTGTCATGGTTACCTTCCACGATATGGTACATGATATTCGCGTTGGCCCCTTGATCGCTGTCTGTGGCCGATACCTAGAAATATTGGTGTGTGAAATCGACTAATGTAACCCTCTGAAAAGTCTTGAAAAGCCCTTACCTGCATGACGAACGTTCCCTTGTTGTTGCCTTCCCATACGGCGGCAGTGTACTGATCCTGGGTGAATCGAGGTGCGTTGTCGTTCTGGTCAATGAAATTGATCCAGACAGTCGTGTAACCGTACAAAGGGGCGGTGCCTTCCGCCTGGGCCACAATAATCAACCGTATTTGCGGTGACGACTCGAAATCCAAGCGTTTTGAGTCCCGGACCCGGATCAAGCCGTTGTTGGAATTGATCTCGAAGGTATTGTCCTCATTGCCGCTACCGAAACTATAGGTAATCCTTTGGCGGCGTCCGTCAGACCGCATAGCTACCACCTGCACTACATCCCGGCCTACCGGAGCATTCTCGGGTAGGTTTACGCTGTAAGTAGCGTTCTGGAAGCGTAAAGTTAAGGGAGCTGGGATATCCAAGTCGGTAGTACTACTCCCACTCGCGTCACCCACTCGGATTTCAATCAAACCGGTAGAGCTTAGCACCGGATTGCCTTTATCGCGTGCCAATACCTCAAGGTGAAATAGTCTCCCAGCATCCATGGCAACGGGTCCCGTGGCAGTCACAACGCCGGTGCTGAGGTGGATCCGGAACTTGGATGGGTTGGGTTCGTTGATGAGACTGTATAGGACTTCACCATTAGGGCCTTCGTCCCGGTCTTCGGCAACCACTTGCAGTAACTGCTGATTGGGCTGGTTTAAAAGAGGGACGTCGGCCGTAAAAGGATACTTCATGAAGACGGGCTTGTTGTCGTTCACGTCACTGATGGTAATGTGCACTTGAACCTTCTCGGAGCGTGCGTCGTACCGACCGCCGTCGGTGGCTCGCACTTCGAAGGTGTAACTGGCTCGTTTCTCCCTATCGAAGTACCCAGCAGTGGTAATCACGCCAGTCTCGTTGTCAATCTTGAAGAGCCACTGCGTCTCGTTACTGAGCGAGTAGGTAATCTGAGCATTGCGACCCTGGTCGGCATCAGTGGCTTGGACCGTGGCTACCAGCGTGTCTGGTAAAGCATCCTCAGGTACCGTGGCTGTGTATCGGCTTTGGCTAAAACGAGGGTCGTTGTCATTCTCGTCTTCCACCGTGATGCTCATATTGCAAAAACCTTGGCGAGCCGGAGTTCCGCGGTCTTGCGCCGTGAGAATCAAAAAATACCGATCCTTCGCTTCGCGATCCAGCGGTCGACTGGACAACTGGCCGGTGTGGAGGTCAATGCTGAACTTGTTGCCAGGGTTCCCACCCGTTATGCTGTACGCAATCTCCCCGTTCAAGCCAGCGTCCAGATCCTTGGCGACCACCGTATGGATGACTGCCATTTCGCTATTCTCGGGAATGACTAAGGGGTAGCAGGATTCTCCGAATTGTGGCGCATGGTCATTGACATCCAGCACTTCGACGAGTACGGTGGTCATATCGTACTGCGCAGGGAAGGACCCGTCTTTGACGTAGACGGTGAGGATATAAGAGGCTTGCGACTCCCGGTCCAGGGTCCCCGCTGTGGTAATACTGCCAGTCATGGCATCGATGACGAATTTACCGTCCGCAATACCTTCCGGGATCAGATAGGTCAAGTTGCCGTTTGGGCCGGAGTCTTTATCCGTGGCGGACACTTTGAGCGAGAATGTGCCGATGGGGGAGTTTTCCGGAACGCTGGCTTCGTAGGTTGATTGCATAAAACGCGGGGGATTGTCGTTTATGTCTTCCACGTGGATGTTGACCAGCTGGAAACTGGATTTAGAGGGTTTGCCATGATCATGTGCGCTGATATTGAGCATGTAATGGTGTTGAGCCTCCCGGTCCAAGGGTCGCGTCACGGACAAAATGCCCGACTGGGGGTCCAACGCGAACGCACCTGCGTCGTTCCCGGCGACGATGGAGTAAGACACCCTTCCGTTCTCCCTGGCGTCTCGATCAACCGCGATTACGTGCAGTAATGGGAAACCCACTGGCTCATCCTCCATGATGTCCACCCGTGAGCGCGACACGAACACAGGGGCGTTATCGTTCACGTCCTCGACGATGATCCGCGCCGTAAGCGAAGTGGATAACCGCTGCGTTTCATTCTCGGCTTGATCAGTGGCAGTGACCACGATAGTGTAGTCGGTGTGCTGCTCGTGATCCAGGACGCTGATTAAGGTCAAAATACCCGAGTTGGCATTGATTTTGAACACGGAATTCGGCCACTGGTTTGACAAGGTGTACTGCAAGAGACCATTCGGACCTTCGTCGAGGTCCACCGCACTAAAGTTCCAAACAGGACTGCCGACAGGCGTACTTTCCGACACGGAGAATAGAACGGGATCTTCTTTAAACATGGGCGCCTGGTCGTTAACGTCCAAGACGGTAATCTTGACGTTAATGATGTTGCTCTGAGGGTTTGTGGCCGAGTTGTCGATAGCTTTCACCTGCAGGACGTACTGGGAGGTTAACTCCCGGTCAACAGCTCGTGTGGTGAACAGCATGCCGGTCGTCTTGTTGATGTCAAACGATCCGTATGTGTTCCCACTTAGGATTGTGTACGTCAAGCGGCCGGCCTCCCCTCCGTCGCGGTCTTCCGCCGTCACCGCCCCAACCTCATAGCCAATAGGTTTGCCTTCCAAGACCTAAACCCAACATGAATTGTATTACAAACTTTCCAATTGCAACGCTTTTACGTTATAAATAGTTTTAAAACGGCATCCCGGTATCTCTTTTTACCTTAAAAGTCAGGGAAGAGGTCGAAAACGTAGGACGGTTATCGTTCAAGTCCAGTACTTCGATCTGAAGTTGCCGCAAGGCCTCCCGCGGAGGGATTCCGCCGTCCCGGGCTACGATAGTTAGGCGATACATGGCGCGTTCTTCATGGTCCAAGGTCATCTGAGTCCGCAGACTGCCCGTGAGCTCATCGAGTATGAACGCATGCGCACCGTCTGATTCGTCCCCTAGACAAGATTACTTCACGTCAGCGCAAGAAAATTTCAAGGACGAACAAACGACGCTATCCATTTACGGCGTTCTGGTTTTGGGTCACTGGTAAAAGTGTTTGGACGTACCTGGAAGGATCGAGTAGGTAATGGTGGCATTGTTGCCTTCGTCGGTGTCGATGGCGCGTATCCGAGCGACTTCGGTACCTGGTGGCAGCTCCTCCCGGACTCCAATGACATTTTCTTCCGGTTCCACAATTACCGGACTATTGTCGTTGACATCCGTGACGTGAACGCGGACGAGGGCTTTGGCACTACGCGCTGGGGTTCCTTGGTCTTTTACCTCCACGCTGAACTCGTACACGGCCTTTGCTTCGCGGTCCAAGGCGACTTTGGTGAATATCTCACCTGCAAAAAAATTAAAAGCAAAACAAAAATGGTGAGAAAACAGCACATTTCCGTGTTTTACGGCCCAAAATAATTTGAAAGCTCCCCCCCCCAAAAAAAAAAGAGAACTTTACGAGAAAAAAAAGGTTACCAACGCCATGTGCCCTCTTAACGTGTCGTCGTTAAACAAAAAAGGGGAAAGATCCAATGGGGATCACGCCCCAACCCTTTGAAAACCGTGTAGAAGGGGTGTACTTAATAGTCGGTCGGATGTGTGAAAAATATGTTGATTAGGCCTGTTGCGCGTAGAAAATGAGAACGGCCAGCGGGGGAAAAAGAACCAAGGGGGTGAAACATGATTTTTTTACGACGGAAAACTCAACTATAAACTTTTATGGCCATACATATCATCTTTTTTCCACCTATTTATTCTTTTTACGTCTTCTTTTGAACGTAGGCTAGGCTTATGTTCTTCATCTCAAGGCATGAGGCGGATCTTAAGACATTTTTAAACTTTCGTGGATGAGGGAGCAAGGATATTTAGTTTTGCAGGTGGAAGAACTAAGTTGGGAGAAGAGGGAGAGACCAAAAAACCATGTCCAAGGGTCGCAAACAAAGCCATTAGCAAGTGCGTGCTGAATGCCTCTGTTCAGCCGTATATATGTGTGCATATATAAAGGCGCCTCTTTTAAAAAGGTAAAAAAAAGGAGGTTTTCTCTTCAACCCCCCTTGCTGAACCTGAACCCGCGAGTCCCAAGGTGAGAGAAACATGGGACCCGAAAACGTAGGAATGCTGTTGTCATGCTCGTGTGAATTAATGTCGTCCCGTGCTGGCTGCGCGATGGATGGATGTTGCGGTGGGTTGTGCGTTTGGGGAATTTTTCCTTCAACGAAACGCAAAGTTGGGCATGGAAGCTCACACAAAAAGGTGTTTGACCTAGACTGTCCACAGTATCTCTACCAGGATCCCAAGATTATGGCTTGAGATATGATAGTTTTTACCCCCAGCAAACCTGTTGCACCACTATTTTACTGTTTTCGTTTTACGGCAACTTGTGCAAAGATGTCGTTAGCGAATACTTTTCAGGGAGCATCTTTGGACAGGCGTTCATTCATGTTGTCCAGTCGTTCAACCAAATTGGAAAAGAAAACCGAAGTTAACACTGAAGAATATATGACATGCTGCAGGTTTCCAGGTTTTCCTGATTTGTTGATCCATTTCGTGAAATTTGAGATCGTGCTCTTATTTAGTAGAGACTTTGTATGGCATTTGAAGGCAGGCTGGCGTAAAGGAAATTTCTGCAAATGTGTACTGTAACTCCGACCGAAATAGGAAATGCTACCGAACGCAGTTAAAGATACAGCTGGCTATGAAACAAACGCTATGAGGCCTGTGTAGTAGCAGCATTCTTTCGGTTAACGTTCGGTTTCATTATTGCGTCTTGGCACGAGTTTATTTTCATTATTGAGTCGTGTCACACCGTTGGTCAAATGAGGCGTGTACTACAAGTTCTCGTTCAATGCTCGTAGTTCAAGGAAAAGCTGGCCAATATTCGTGGATTGAAGCTAAGTGAAAGATTTCAGTAGTAAACCAAATTCTTGTTGTCTTTTTTCTGAACGCTCCTAAAAAGCACTTGTTTATTGTTATTCCTTTTTGGTAGAGCTCAACTATATCGTTATGGGCAGGAACACGTAAGCGAGCAAAGTAGCTCGTGGTACAGAATGTATAGAATTCTTCCTTTTTTTAGTGCAAAAAAGGAATCTCAAAAGCAGTGTTTGGGAAAACAGCTCTAGTTTATTTTCCCACAAAGTCTGATGCTTTCCTTTCTTGGCTGGATTTGCTAGTACAGTATGGTGAGAACAGGCAATGGTATAGTTGTATAGGAAGCAGCAGGAGGCATCGTCCGTCCTTGTCACTATGGCCAGAGAGAGCTTTTTAAAAGTCCCTTCCCATTTGTCCCGGCGTATTCTGATGGATGATATGAGGATCAGACAATGTAGCTCACCTTCATCCGTTTTTGTTCGGATTGCGTACACCGTTGTTGCACCAACCCCTTAAATTGGGACATTTGTCACTCGGATATGTGGCATTCAAAGCTCAAATTCTCCACTCGCGGGTTTTTAAGCTTTGGGGTGGTAAGGGACAGATTCCGGTCTTACCGGTTGTCAAAGTGTGTAACTTTTTGTACACAACTGGTAATAGTTGAGAAGTATTGTCCCAGAAAGTGACAGGAACAGATTGATGCATTTTCAGCCCACCAGACGGGACAAAAAGGAGCGCTTATAAAAGGAGTTTTCGTTTAGGTGTAAAGGGACAAGTTGAAAAATTAAGGTTGAGCACAGCAACTAGACACATTAGACGGTGCTGGACTATCAGGTTTTCACGTGGAGGGACATGAATATGGCTACAGCCCCGAAGTTATGCAGGCAACCTAAGCTGTTTTGGGTGAAGTTCAAGGTGGCTGCATGACGCAGGAGAATTTGAGGGAAAACTTTGCAGAGGGGAACGTTGACTGAAGACGTGAAGTAGTATAAGGATCTTGGAGAGTGTAATCCAAAACGCATTAACGGGGGAAAAGCTTAACGGCAAATACATTTCGAAACTTTGAAAAACTTTTAGAGCGTTCCAAGTGGGATCGGTCTATCCATACGGAGCTGATTTTGCTCCCAAGTTTTAAATGCCTGTTCAAGCAGCAGTATAAATCTGCAACACGACTTCTTCCTGCCAAGTAAGTGCTTATCAAGGTTTGCAAGTGCTCGACAGCCGTAACACCCAAAGGGAATGCGATTTCACGAACTGAAAACCAAGAGATTCACACAAAAACTTACACATGATAGTTTTTTAACAGTCCGGAGTTGCAAACATGACACGAGGACAAGTACGAGGACTTTAGGACCTGATTTATAATAAATTAAAGCGTAAACTGCGACTTACAAAAAAACTAAGTAATTCTAGTGACAAGGGTCCACCCCAAGTCTCCAGAAGATCTTTTTGGGTACATTTTCATGTTCATAACAAGTAAAAAGGAGGGAACCAGTTATCGATAATAACTTGGGCGATGGATGTCTTGTTTGAAAGGAAAGACAAGGAAATCTTTTCTAGATGACTTCTGAAGGTAGTTTTTAATAAATGCCGGGCAACTTATCTAATTGCGATCGGGGACCAAGCAAGCTCGACGAGTAACGAGAATCACGGGGGTTCATGAAAAGCTCAAGGCATTGTTTTTGCGGTGGAACATGGGCCAGTTTAATACCCACTGGAAAAGCCGAAGATATGGCATCCTTATTACCTTTCGAGAGCAATCAGGACAGCTAAGTTGCAGTCTTGAGTAATCCGGGTGTAGGATTACTCAAGACTGACGCCTTGTTGTACCGTCTCCTTTTGCCGCAACGTCAAGCAACGTAACGCGAAAGACAAAAGCGTAAAAGTCTCAAACGTTGGCTTGACAGCTTTGCTCCGGACACGTCTATCGTGTTAGTTTGGGAGAGCTCCGCGGAACTTTATTTCATTTTTTATCTATTTTCTTACCTTCCTTTTTATTATTCATTTTTCTTCCGTTAATCCGAACCTCAATTTAAAAAGCGTTATCTTCAGGGCGGTACCATGTATAGCTGGTAAGCCAAATAGACACAGGAATACTAAGATACAGAGGAATTTCCTCACTTGAGCTCAAATCCAAAATCCTCGGAGGATATTATTTAGTGTTTAATAGGCTTCTTCTCAACCATCTCCCGTTTCCATGTAACAGAAATAAGGGGGCGAAATACACCATGTTGGCTACGTGGATCGCTATGGGACCCCCCCAAACATGGATTCCCGGTATTATAGCCTAGCGCTTCAATGCTTAATCATGGACGCGATGAGTTGGCATAAGTGCGGAGTCGGAGAGGAAGGTTGTTTTCTTGGGAGAACTTAAAAAGCGTGCATGAAGCCACTCTAGGAACCTATTAGCTCGCTGTTTAAAAAGCCCCTTCATCTCACGTGCCTTGGTACTAGCCAATGTTTTTGTTTTCTGGAAAAAAGGCACATGGTATTCCGGATGGTCAAGGGGTTTACCGATGTATATGTATCGGACACTGCCGTTTGCAAACGCGCGAGGTTATGTTATCTTATTTCGAGTTGGGTTGGGTTTTTTTCTTTCGATCTGTTCTCTCTCTCTATCGCGGGATACCAAGTGGTAAAGCAAGCTGGGAAGCGCAGCAAGGCATCTGACAGGCCCGAGTGTAGTACGTAATTGGCCGTTATGACTTTCAATTTTGCGACGTGGAAGAGGTTTTCAAAGTATTTCAAATGAAGCTTAGCGCTCTGGGCCGGCCGGAAAGCAACTCCAAAAGCGAGCTTGTCATGACGTGTATATGGTGTGAGAGGGAGAAGCGGCAATCATCCCAGGGTGTGAAAGGGGAAATTGGGAAAGCCAGCTTGATGGCGAAAATGCTTGCATAGTTAATGAACTTGAACAATGGGTTCAAGTTTGGTGCAAGGCTCTTTTCTTGTTCCTTTCTTTTTGTTCCGTCGTCTTTTAACAGGACCCTCAAGGGTTAAGCCATCCCACAGAATGCCAAGTCTGACAACTTCAATTGGTAACAGAATCGAGACGCATGGCTCCAGTCGACTTTGCGTTATGTTTGAATTCACGTCTAAATAACGTCTAAATAACGAGATTTCAGCTTGTGTCCAGACCTCCCCAAGGACACTTGTGTTGTGCATTCCGGGGATTTCAACAGTTCCACGATCCGCTTTTTGCAAACATGCTTGATGCTTGTGTAACCACTGATTTAACCATGTAAAACTGTTAAAACAATGCCAAATCTAGATCGGACGGTTCAAGTACATTGTTCGGAGAATTGCAATCTGAACGCAATTATCTCAAGTTCCATACATTCCATAAATGAAGCTAAGAATGCAGGAAGATCCTTAATATGATTTCAGAATTCCACTCAAAAGAAAAAGCTTGCGAAATCTGCTGGACGATGCCAAAGCTGCTGGAATTTCCTTGCTAAAAGTCACTTATCCTGTTGCAAATAGTACGCAAGTAAAAGCGTAAGAAAAAAGCAAATATTCTATACTAATTAACTCCAGGTTCGGTACAATTTAAAAAAAATATTTTCTCTCGTTGTAGAAATGGCCAAAATGTTTGGAAACGGCTATAAGGGAAATTTTAAGAACGGCATTAGGGACACAAATGCGAAGGTTGAGTTACGTCATTTCAGGCTATTTTATTTTTGGGTAATTTTCCCCAGATTTTAAGCTGGGAGGGGGGAGGCTCCTAATCAAATATTTTCCAGTACAGGAATCCCTGCTGGTCGTTGGGTTATGTTGCGGGTTTTTCGAGTTTGGATCTTAGCCCGCGTTTTTATCAATCCCCGCTCGACACTGACGAATGATCTCCATTAGACGAAACGTCCACGTTGGAACAAAAGAGCCAAGAGTCTTTACTGAACCCTCACTGTGTTTCTGAGAAATTAAAGAAGAGGAAAACAAAGAAGGAGATGGGTATTGAAAGACCCCAGGGAAACCTCAAAAAAGGGATTCTAATTCACGCTAGCCAAAAAATGCCGAAAAAACGAATAGGAATAGTGGAAGAGGAGAAGAAAAAGTCCCCCCAAGTATGCAAAAGAAGGTGACCCCCAAAAAGCCCGAGAGAATTTATTTCTGTGGTTATAAAAGACTGTTGAACGGGTTAACAGAAAGCAAAAGGAAAAAATACGACAGGCTGCAACAGTGATCTAATCTCTCACGCTTCACTTAAAACTGCAGTTCATTTGTCAGGAGATGCTTTTTGGCCTGCAGTGACGGGGAAAAGAGGCAGGACGAGAGCAACAGACCCAGGGACGCACCTGTGGAATTCTCCATCGCTCCTCATCCACCATGCACAGAAAAGTCACCAAGAGAAACTGGCCTTGCCAGGTACCGTCATTGCCGATGCAAGGAAGCAACAGAACCCCTCAAAGTCCAGGTTAAAAAGACAAGGTTACAAAGCTGGGAGACCTTTCGTTCTTGTTGTGTTGTGTGTTTTTTCTCCTTTTTTAGGGGGGTATTTATACATATTCAAGACGCTGGACTTCGGGGTTCGTATTGCGAGAACGATGACGTTTGGGCTTGGGACTTTGTCGACTGGACTGGAACTGGACGCTTAAACTTCTTTCTCGAGTCATTTGTTACCTGTCAACGCTAAGGCGCCAGGCTCGACACCCGTAGCCATGCAGTCCCCAAACGCCGAGATTACGTTACACGAAAGTTCATACGTGGCTTGGGGTCGTTCCTTCCCCCTGCTTCGAGCTTGGAGGGGAAACTTTTAATACTCCAAAGATTGATAGACGATTTGGCGAGGAATCTGAAGCATGTTCTCAAATGACAAGGGGAATAATATGTGTGCTATTGCTCCGATTCCGCGTGGTGGAGGACCACCCAGCGGTGTCAGGTTTTCGGTACCCTTTTTGACAAGCTGACGGACAAGTGTGGTTGCGGTGAGACGCTTCACACCACCGACAAAAAGGGCATTACTGAGCGGAAAACGCGGAACAACCCCCCCCCCCCCCCCACTTCCCCGCAAAATATTGGCAACTCCCGTCAAGAGATTTTCCCAACTGATTGGGAGGTGTTGGAGATGTGACCGAAAAGGGCCGAAAGGACACGCAAAGGGCGTTGTTCAGGGCTAGGATGTTTCATCATAAGTAATTAGAGGGAACATTAGCGAGCGAGACAGCGAGAAGTTTAAAAGTTTGGGAGATTAAAGGGGACAGAAAATGGATATAAGCACTTACCGGTGACTTGGTTGAGCTGAAAAGTTCCGTTGTCGGGGATCGGGCTGAAGCGTAGGGCCGCGTTACCGTCTAGGTCCTTGTCAGTCGCCGAAATCACGCCCACTACCGCTCCCTTGTCGAGGTTCTCTTGGATGGTAAACTGATACACATCTTGGGAGAAAAGTGGATCGTTATCGTTGGCATCCATGACAAAAACAGCGACGGTAGCAGAGGCGGTTCCGGGAGGCGTTCCGTTGTCAGTAGCGACCACGGTAAGCGTGTAGCGGTCTTGGATTTCACGATCCAGCGTCTCCTTGAGGTACAAGGAGCCGCTGTTGGGGAAAATGCCGAAAGTGCGACTCAGGCCTTCTTCCTGGATCCGGTACGTGAGGCGAGCATTGTTGCCCGTGTCCAAATCCACTGCGTTAACTTGCAGGAACTGGGAATTAACGGCAAGGGACTCGAGAATGTTGACAGAGTACTCGGACTTGTCAAAGACCGGCGGGTTATCGTTCACGTCCTGCACTTCGATATGGAGCGTCAAGTTGGAGCGTAAGGAGGGCGTGCCTTGGTCCTGGGCGTTGATGGACAGGGTGTACTTGGACGCCGTTTCAAAGTCCAGCTTCCGCTGCAACGTGAGGTAACCTTGGGCGGGGTCGATGTGGAAAATATTGTCCGGATTCTTGACCAGCTCGTACCGAACACGGCCGTTGTCGCTGCTGTCAGGATCCTGCGCATGTGCCGCGAAAATGGGCGTGTTGAGCTCGGAATTTTCCGGTACGGAAATCTTTACAACCGGCGTATCAAACTCAGGCGCGTTGTCATTCACATCACCGATGGTGATATTGACCTGTTGATTTGATTCGAAACCCAAAGTTGGTTTAGCCTAAGGAATCCACAATCACCCTCTCTTACCTGTGTATGGCCAAAAGAAGGCGGGTCTCCGGCAGCAGCGGCCACGTTGAGGAGCACGTAAGGATGGGTCTCGTGATCCAGCTCGGAATCGGTGCGAATCACACCGGTATCCGGGTGGATCGAGAAATAGCCATGGGGATCGCCCGAGTAAATAGAGTACCTGACTCCGTCCGTCCCTGTTGGGGTTAGTTTGATCCAGGTTAGTTCATCTTCGAACTTTTGGCCAAGAGAACTTGGAAAAAGAAGCCAGAAGGGTATGACTCGCTTACCTGTGACACTCGTGGCCGTCACCGTACCCACCACGCTGTTACGAGGGACATCTTCTTTGACGGAGAACCCGTAACGACTGCTGTCAAAGATGGGTGGCTGATGGGCTTCGTCAATAACCGTAACGAGGACTTCAGCATCTTGGGCCGCCCGCAGTCCGCCACCGTCCGTGGCCGAAATATTGAGCCGGTACATCAGCTTAGGGCTGGTACTTAGGAGCCGCGTGAGGAAGACTTCGCCTGACGTTCGCTCGACCCTGAACGCGCCATCTTCGTTCCCGGCCGTGATATCGTAGCGCAAGGTACCGTACTGCCCGGAGTCTTTGTCTGTCGCTGCGACGACAACCACCGGTGACGATAAAAGCGCTTCTTCGCGTAGCGAGACGTTGTACTCCCGTGGGTAGAACGAAGGCTGGTTATCGTTGACGTCGATGACTTGGATCTTCACCATCGCTGTCGTGCTCAGCCCGCCTACAATTGAAGTCATTGGTTAGTTATCGATTCGAAAAACGCCAGAAACGGGTCATCTGCCCGGTCGCTCTTGCCCGAGGAGAATTTTATTTAAATCACGTTTACCTCTGTCAGTAGCGAGGACGGGGAACTCATAAATGTTGCGTTTCTCGTGGTCCAATGGCACCGCGATGCAAATTTCTCCCGATGAAGGCTGCACATGGAAGTCCCTGTACTTGTTACTGAACCCATCGCCCATGGTATAATTAACGATGGCATTGACACCGCAATCCGGATCCGTGGCCGAAACCTACACCATTAGAATAGATTTAATGAGGGCTTTTGCGCTCGCTAGAAGCTCTCAAGCAACTATACAACCGATACAGCTCCTTTTCATCTTCAAAAACTTGCGCTTGTCAAACACGAGAGACAGAAAAAAATTGAAAAAACAAAGACATGCCACAGTACAACAGTATGTGCTTTAGACAGGCTAGGCAGACAAGAGCTGGTTCGTCAGAACTTTTCAAGTTTCTGGGAAGGTAACAGGGTACACAACAGGCAGACGTGGTCAAGCGAGGGAAGTTCGCTCGGTTGCATGGCTGCCCAGTTGGCTCGGTTCAAGCTCATTAGATCAAGGATATCAACTCCCCCCAAATGAGGCTGGTACTGTTGTTCGACGCAGACCAAGCGGCGGCGTCTTCAAGAGTGTAAGTTGGCATGAGGTAGTTGTCATGTCGCGGGACTAACGCAATTGCGGAAAAGCTGACCAAGTCTCTCTTGTACTCCCTCCGTTGCTGCTTTTTTTCGGCACCCACACAAAAAGAATCCCCCTCGTTCGCCAGGCTGTTAAACCCCACGAATAGGAATGGTTGATGAAGGGCGCACCCATTAAAAATGCGAAAGAAAAGGAATCCTGGCCAACAAGTAAAGACACAGCCAGGCAGCGCCGCGAAAAGACAGGAGCACAAAGGGAAATATGCACGCCGTGTTGGTGGGGGGACTTTGGGGACGTGGGATCGCTTGTTTGTTATGAAACAGACATAAAAATAAAGACACTGATGGCGCTTTAATTTTTTCTTCTTCTTGTGCGTTTTTCCTTTTTTTGGATCCGATCTGGGTAGGAAAGACTGCCTTGGTATTTTAAATTCCGAAATACGGAAGGCAAAAAGGACTCCCCTTTGGTGTGGTCCCGTTGGTTGTTTATCCATTACAGAAGATTTGCAAAGGGTTGACTGGGGTTTTACGACCCATGCGGACCATGCACCAAAAAGTCGTTATGTACAAAAGGGTGTGTGTGTGTGGTTGTGTGTAGGTTGCAGAAGAATCCCGGCTGGCTTGACGGCTTGACTACCTTTGTGCACCTCATTGTATTTTTTCCCCTTTTTTACATCGATACCACACCTCGTGTACGTTGTAGCCCTTTTAGTAAGTTCACACCACCGAAATGTTTCGATGGAGACATGACTTTTTTAACGAGTAGGGCAGGTCGAGATCGGGTCGGGTCGCAGGTTAGGTAAGGATGAAGCGGCAAGAATTGAGAGAAAACTTGGTGACTATTTTTTTGTGGCAGGGTTTTTCTAGGTCCTAACCTGTTTACTATGGAAGCCTGCTGTCCAACGATTGGAACTTAATAGAATTTAACGAGCCAACTGAGCTATAGTGTGAGCGAGACTTTGGAGGACACTTGGGTCGGCCCGACTCATGCTGAGCGTGACGCTGAGCTCTTGTCGTCGACCGGGCGATAGGGATCGACTCGACCACTATATAACATCAGCACAGTCTTTTCTTCTCCAACAAAACTGTGAGAAGGTTGACACTCCGGGATTCTTACAAACGAACGTATTAAAACATCTCTTATATACTAATTCCGTATAAATATATATTTTAAAAAATGTGTTCGTAACAGGGCGTCTCAGACTCTCTTCCTATGGCCACGTTGACACAATCGAGTCTACCCTCAAGTCTATCCCTTCTTGGGATCATCCAAGAAGGCTAACGATATCCCATACCTTAGGTAGTTCTACCCCCAAGAATTCAGTGTGGTCACTACATAACTGGCATTGCAATTTCGAGCGATCCGCTACGGTCTCTACGCGTAACCACCAACGCAACCCAAGTATACATGCTAAAGTGTCCAACTGGACACTAAGATCCCACTGGAGTCGCAAACAGTTCCCGAAGACTGTCCTACGCATCTAACCTTCGCTTTTACATGGTCGGCGTCCACACTTTCGGACGCTTCTCCTAGTTCATACAAAGAAGGGAGGACTAACTCGGACCACACGCGCGTCTGGAATTAAAAAGGCGGAAGACTCGGTTTTTGAGGGGTAAGAAAAGAAAAGGAACACAGGCTTAAAGGCTTGCATTAGGTAACAAAGAAAGGATAAAAACGAAGAAAATGCGTTTGGTGAAGGGAAAAGGATTTGTTAGGTAAGAGCGCCGGGTACCGGCCGGGAGTATCATGTAATTAGTATAAAGGTTTGTTAGCCAGCCATGGTGGGCGATCGGGAGTTTTTAAGGATTAGGTGGAAGTTTAAGAATTCTTGAAGGTTGGAAGGATACGTCCAGGAGAAAAATTGGTTGGTGTACGCATAGAAATGGTGGGCAAAAACGCCACCAAATATGGGCCCTCCGCTACTGAACGTTTTGGGATTTCTGTTCTCCGGTCGGTCGTACGGTCAGAAGGTCGGTCAGACAGACATAAGGGAGTAAAAGAGAGACCACGTAAAGTCCTTTCTAGGTCTTTACTTATGCCATCCAAAGCAACGGCTGGCTTGTCATTAGCACCGGTTCATAATGGCAATTGGCAGTCCAGGGTATTTTAACCAACGGAACGACCAAGAAAGCCCCCAGCCAGCAGACAAAGGAGCCAATACAGTGAATACACCGCAGAAAGCCCACAGCTTCAAGTCGTATTTAAAAACAAAGAAAGAAAAGGAAAAGATCAGGGGGTTTACCATGAAAACAACGTGGCCATTTCTTACAGCATTGTGGTGTGCATCTGTGGATGCCTTGTGAGAAGAAACGTTCGTTTTCGCATGCAAGCGGGTTGCCCAGTACAAGTCCTTCTCCGGGTATTCTTGAGAGTGGGCGGTTCTCCTGTTCTCTTTTCTTGGCCCAAGTCCTCTCACGTGCGTAGCATGTCGGGAAGCCGTTTTCCTTCGTTCTCTCTTGTCTACCTTCTTGAGCCGTTTCTCTCTGTCTGCTTGTCTCTCTCTTCTCTCTCTCTCTCTCACTACCGCCCTCCCTGTCCTCCTGCGGGGAAAGACTTGGGTTAACTACCAGCTTTACCAACTTGGCCCAAACCTTCCACTTTTGCTATGATTCGCTTCTGTTAACATGAAAAACACCATGCTGGCGTTCTCGAGGAAACGCTTGTCTTTTGTTGGGGTGCTTTTTAGCTTGGCGTCTTGCTAAAGCTCCGCAACTGCGAATTTGGCTTCATTAAAACGAACAGAACAGGAGGAAGTTTGGAGTGTAAACACTGTCCACGCTGGCTTTATTTGGAATGGACACGCGAGTATAAATGGTCTCTTTGCATGCCGTGTGTCCTTTCCTAAAGGGTAATAGGAGGGGCGAATACGACTGGAGTAGATACTACGAGCAAGGTGCATACAACAAGCGAGACCAGATTATGGAGGCCCCATACGGTGACATAATTGGGACAATAGCTGAAGGATACTTGGATTCGCTCATTAATCTCCTCTCTCGTGCGAAAGCTTTCAGCAACAGATGATTGCATCAAACCTAGCCCGTTTTGGAACAATGCAGGTTATTCTGGTAAAAAAAAACACATCTCTAGGCCGCGGCATAAATTATCATTAACAAGGCCAGTACTATAAATTTAGGTAATAGCCAAATCACGACGATCGCGAGACTTCGTTGAGTTCAGATTAGGATGTTATTCCAGAGTACTAACGATGTTGACTGTTCTTTGTGCCATATTTTAACTTTCAAGGATTCAACTTAGCCGACTTCTTATCGACTGCCTCCACCTTTGGTGACTTTCTCGAGTCACGCGTTACTCAGAACGTCAGAAGTCACATCAAAACACACGATCTACTTGAAGCAAACTTCTGAATTTAATCCCGTAACTAGCAAACCAAGAAATGAAGCTTCCTGCCAAATCTCAACTCCCTACGAACCTCATGAGGCGAGTTATGCTACGTTGAATTTTTAAGTTAGTTAGATCGTTCGTTCAAGTCACCAAGTAGGTAGTGAAGCGTTGGACAATCTAAACAAGTTACTTGAAAGTCAGGTCAGATAAATTTAAGATTTAGTTGGACCAAAATCGTAATTTAATCCTATAATTACTCAACCAGTAAAGGAATCTTTCTGCCAAGTTTCAACTCCATACATAATCAAAACGCGAGTTATGCTATACATTGAATGTTTAGGTCGCCCGACTCGTAAACTGAAGCTTTGGCCAAGTTGGATAGGGATATGGCTGTAAACCTACTTGGGGACAAGCCAGGGTTTTTGAGTCCTTTGATACCGTACTTCGCATGAGGGACTTGGGAGCAACTTCGAATCTCATTTGAATCATTTAGTGCGTTAAGTAGGTAACTCGACGGCGGGAAAACATTGTGTTCAGAGCGCTACAGTCGTACACGCTAGCTCATTGGCACAACCGCTGCCGTTTTTTTTTATTTTTATTGGTAGGCAAAGCAAGTTTGATCAATTTCTTATTAGAAAGTTGCATTGTACATTCCGGACGCGTAGCGTAGAATTTCTGTTGCACCAGCGAAACAAAATCTAGGTCGGTGGTGAGAGAGCGCCTATTTGAGAGGTCTTTTGGGAGATTAGATTCGGAGCTTAAAAGTTGTTGTGTCCCATTGTCACCTTTTGTGGTGCTGATGTAGGCCTTTTTTTACCTGCTAGGGTTTTATATACTTGGTCATGCCAACAGGGCCGCAGCCGAAATTGAACGGCAGTGAAAAAAACAAAAAAGGACAGCCAAAAGAAAATCTATGCGTAAAAAAATGGCTCCTTTTGCGGGGTGACAAGAACAAAAGGGTCACCTAGCCAACACCGCAGGAGCTTTGGAGCAGCCAAAAACTTCTTGTTGTCAATGTCCATTCCGGCAACACATGTTCAGGGCGGTTACCGCTGCGCGCCAGTCTCTTTTTTCTCTTATTTTCTTCCCTCTTTCTCTCTACTGTGCTGAGCCCTAAAAAAATCGCAGGTTTTAAAAGTAGTTACAGGGGCGATTTTACTTATGCAGAATGTTTAGGAGGAACCCAAAAGAAAAAAATAGTCAACCCGGACTCGGTTTAGCTCGGTACTCTGGCGCGCGCGAAAAGAGCTGAATCAGGGGGGACGGCGGCATTTTTGGTATACAAGTTTTTTTTTAAACTTCTTTTATTTTTTTCTTCTTGCCCTTTGATGTACCCTTTGATGGCGATGGAAGGTGTTAAAGGCATTTTTATCTTCCCCTTGTGCCGGGGAATGACGAGGTACTACAGGAGGGGCAAGTAGAAGCAGGACAAGAAGAGGTGTAGGCGTTTCCGCGGCCGTCAACTTGGTCCCTACAGCCCTACAGATGGCCACAGCCGCCATGATGGACTCGGCCGTAGTAGTTTTACGCGTTACGGAGTACCGAAAATCGCTAAGGGGTTACCCCCAGAAAAAGGTCGGTCGGTCGTATTTCGCCACTTTGTGTGTAAGTTTCGTGTAAGGCTTGAAAGGGGAAATGGCTCGTTTTTGGGGCTAGATGCCTGAATTTGCTACTCGTAAAGCTTGATTGGGATGTCGTGAATCTTGTCGTTTAAAAAGACGACGACGAGTTAAGTGGGTCTTTACCGGTCCTAAAAGTTTCTTGGATGTCGACGCGTACCCAGATACCCAGAACAAGTCCCAAAACAGTTTACCACGATATACTTTCCCTCCGTTTCGGCAAGAGCCTAAAAGAGGGCCGTATAGTCAAAGACAGACAGGAACGAGCGGTTCAAGCTACTCTTAGGTAGTAGTGCGTTTTGATTACATTTTTTAACAGTTGAGAGCAAACACCGTAAACTGTTTTCTGGAGACACATAATAATCCCTCCAAACAAATAAAAAAAATTAGCACCGTTTGGGGGGGAAATTAGCTAGGGTTTGTATGGTAGCTTGGTTGGCTGGCTTTTTCACTGACTAAAGTGGTTGTTCGTTTCCTATCAAAGTCCCTGGTGCTCATACAGTGACTCCGGGGCAGGGGCGGCAAAAAGGGAGAAGCTAAAGAGTCTAGAAGTCATGAAAGGTAAGGAGGACGCCGACAGGTTTTTGAAAGATGGGCCTCAGACTGAACGAAGGAGGGTATGTACCATAACCGTACCAAGTTTGTATATCAGGTTCTTTGCGGCCTTGTAGTTTGTTAAAAAAAAATACTTGATAAGGGGAGATTGGGGAGGGGGGATAGTAGGAAATTTCTAGACGCATAAAAAAATAAATAAAAATAAAAAAAATTGTTTCAGAAATGGGGTCGAAGAGTGGTGGTTTTACGGAAAAAGAAAAGGATAAGTAGTTTATGAGGCTTAATTAGCTATTTTCAGTCACTCCCCCCGAGCTGTCGATACATGTCGATTAGCAGAATATTTTTATTTTAATTCAGAATGGGTTGAAAGAGTATATAATTCCTTCCGTTTTTTTTGTATGTGGGGCGAACGATGATGCTATATACAGTGCTTCCAGACCAAGAAGGGCGTAATGTGAGTCAATATCAGACATTTACGACGAACTTCTTTTGCTTGGTTGGTATCAGCCTTCTCTGCTTTACCCCCCTCCTGAAATCTGCATCGTAAGTTACATATAAATTGGTTTTCACGTGTGGGGAAGTAAGAAAGGAAAGAGAAACGGAGGTGTCTTTGCACACCTTGAGAAAAAGTTCCTCATTTTTAAAAAGTTCTCTCGTTTTCCATCATCCTAAGCCTTTTTATTTTTTTTGGCTTAAAAATTCAAAATGCTAAAGAAAAAAGCTGGCTTTGGCAAGCAGAGCTTTTACATATGGCTTAAAGCTACCTTAAACCGAAAAAGAAGTAGAAGAAGATGCTGGAGGGTGCCATAAAAATGAGTTCTCAACCAGCTTCGTTTTACGACTGGTAATAGTGGCCCTCCGCTCAGTCTTCGAAGTCTCAACAACATCGCCAGCATCCAAAAAGCATACAAAAAAGGAGGAAACAAAAAATAGAAGGAAACAATCCGTTAACTGAAACAGAAGAAAAATAGATATGTATGTTTATACTTGTTTGGGAAAAAATATTCTGGCCATTTCGGAGAATACCACGTACGTGGATTAAAATGCTTGGAATCTTACAATATTTTACTGACATAAAAGGATACCACAATATTCAATTTTAAGATTATTTCTATTTTCTATTGTATAATTTCACTAATGAATTGAAAGTTTGCAAATTTTAAAAATGTTACATTACTTACAAATAAATTACAAATATTAGCATAAAGGTACCGTAATATTGAATGCAAGGCCATTCCAATATGTCTATTATAATTTTACATATTTCTGCAGTAAAAGTGTCTTGCAATTCTACATTCTGGACTTAATAATATTGGGATATTGCAAGCATTATTTGCATTTCAAAATGTTATCCTCTTTTTTGGCGTGGAAAGTACCAGAATATTTAACTCGTAAACTCTGTAAAGTTACGAAGAACTTCAGTGTGTAAACGAGACAGATGTACAGCTACATTACAAATTTAAAAAAGTGCAGAAATTTGTCTCCAACTCGCTTACTATTCATGACATAACTGGAAGACGGATGAATAGGATGTGTCAAATTTGGCGCCAAAAGCATCAAGGTGAAAATAGAAATAAAACCAACTTCGAAACAAGAGGTTTTTGAGAGAGACTTAGGATTGATGGGAAAAAGCAATGTACAAAAAATGGAGCAGAAAAAATGGGAAAAAAGGTCGGTTATCTTGGGGCGACTCTTAGGAACATGGAATGCTGTACGAACTGCTAACGTGACATGGCGTAGCGTAGTGAAGTGCGCCAGACTCTTTTGGCACTATTGCAAAAAGGGTTACAAGTCGTGAAAGGTATCCTTGATCTTGACTTGGGCGAGAAATGTCTCAGCGACGAATCATCCGAGCCAAAAAGCGAGCTGCAACGTCCTCTCTCTCCCGTAAACTGGTAATGGTATCGCTTTTTGGTTCATAAACCCATGCCTCTCTTTTAGGCAAGAAGCTCGTACTATACTATACGTACATGTACGAAATGCGCCCACAAAAAATAAAATATAAGCGAAACGAGACACTTGGAAAAAGTAAGTTTTGCTGAAGCCGCGCAGCTTTAATTAAGACTTTTGAGCAGAGCCAAAAAACCTTTAAAAGAAGCTGGAGCTCTGCAAAGAAAAAAAGCCGATGTTTTCCCAAGCTTTTTTTTATTTAAAAAAAAACTTGCATGGGCTTTTCAGCTCTCTTTTCCACAGCTTTCAAAGCATCTATTGTGAGAACTGGATAAAGTTGCAACGTCCAGTATTACTATGGTTCGGTGAAACGACTAGGAGGATTTGTTGTGCAACTTGTCATCAGAAGCCGCACTTGTTGGCGTTTCTTTTCTCTCATTTTTATTTTATTCAATTCCACTTTTTTTTTTTTTTTGCTTAGCCTCCCTTCGTTACAAGCTTATTCAAGCTCGTGCATTGTGTTCAGCATTATAACCTTCTTTTTTGCCCACCGATTCCTTACGTTAGCAGATCACTGAATACAAGAAAGATTTCAATGCGTTGTCATGCCACGCCGAACCACAGTATTCGCATTCCCATCTTGCCAAGTATTCCAATTGGGGGCGAAATGATGCCAACTGAGGGAGATTCCCTCGATACTATACTCTCTGAGCTGAAAAACCTACTAGAAGCAATTGAATAATCCAACCCTCCCAATCCTCCCGACCGCATTCCAGCTTGGTGAGACCAGAGCGATTTATTTTTTAAAAAAGGAAAAGAAAACAACCGGCGTGCGGAGGTTATAGGTATAGATCGTACGTATATGAAATATATATTTCCTTGTACGCGAAATAGTCGGTGGCGTAGGGGAGAAATGCCAAGAAGAAAGCAGGGGGGCTGATGGGGACTACTTTATTAGTTAGGTATGCGGGATTCCGTTGTCTAAAGAAACCATTAGCAGAAGGCCGCTCCCCGGGTTGCCCTCGACGTTAAGTTCTTAGATAATATGCTCCCTTTTGCTCTGTGCTCCTCGTGGCTTCTTTTTCTTTAACCAGATGCTTTCGGCGAACTTTTGTACGGGGGAGTTTTTAAGGCTAACAATACCAGCATTGTTTGCGAATCCGCTCACGATTCCCCAAGCGAGTTCTACTTTCTTTGAATTATAACTCCTAATTTTAGCTGCAAAATTCGCGCTTACACAAGCTCCAAGCGTTAATAGGACGCATAACATTTCAATTCGATTCCCAATTGCTTTAAAAAAGCGACTAACAGTCCCTTTTCTTCCACATTTAGGGTTCTGAAAGTGCAAAAAACGTTTCATTTTTGCGATTTAAACTTTGTTGATAAATTTGGACGCTAGGGGGCTACAAGCGTTCCGAAGCAAAGATGGACGCCCAACGAGACGCCCTAATATTTTAAAAAACGTTTTAGTGTAGTGCGTTTTGACATTTGGGGATCAATTCTAGTAGCATTTGCTCACGTTGTTCGTCTGGTATGCAGGTAATTTGAAAAGCAATGTCTCGTTCTAGGAGTACTTGTTGTTTGCGCCCGTTTGCATAATGTGCGCGTCCAGGGTTTGGAGTTTGTTTTGACGCCATGCCAAGTTTTATAGATTCTTAAAAAGTGCATAAGGGATGGTACTCTGGCTAGCATTTTGGAAGCTACTTTTTTTTTCTCCGAAGCTACTACCATTACTACCTACGGACTATGAAGGTTTGGTTTGGTATATGCTTCCAGGAGAGCAGAGATATGACCAGCTTTTCCCAGGACAAGCAGCAAGAGATGGCGTGTGTAAGTTCTACTTTGCATTTATCGTTGGAATTAAAATATTGTATATAAAATGCACGCGTAACTGCGCATAAGATGGAACTATACTACCTTCCATAAGTGGGCTATTGAGACGGAGGACTCTTTAAAAGCTCAATTTGTGGGAAAAAGATGGCCAGCATCAGTAACATTGGCACTTATGGGTAATTTTTCCTCTAATTTCCATTAAAATATAATTTATCCCACTACAGAACTTGGTTACCATATGAACTTCATATGTAGAGACGCATTCTTTGATCTTTCTGCAAGAATTTCCTGTTCTATATAAACTAACTCGGTCCACAAGGGCAGAGTTTTAGTACATGGGCAGCTTGCCGACACGGCTGAGAAAAATTGCGTCTTTTTTAAGGGGCATTTTTAATTACCTTCTAAGTGGTGTCATAAGCTGTCCTAAGTTCACCCTTGTATGGCTATTAACGCTTGATTTATACACAGGTGTCTTTGTATGCAGTGCTAAACTTGGCTCGGGAGCGCAGAAGAGTAATTTACCGATTAAAAAGCCCTCCGCTCTACACTTTGCAAACTTCCTATGAATATTAACCATTTCCGGTGGGCACATACGGCACGTGCATTTTTTTAACATAGCCTCGATTTCCATTTGAAGACGAGAAACTTTTCATCAGGCTCTTCAGAATGTTTTTCCTTTAATTTGAAACAAAAAATGATGGAGACTTGTGGGAGCTGACGGTGTGGATCGTTCCGCCAAGGGTTAAAATTTACTGCTGATGAGGTGCAGCAGCCAAAGTACATGTCAGGAAATGCCAACTGCCTTAATAAAACAAGAATTACCTCCCAGCTTCCCTTCAGATAACTGCAACCCCCTCCCCCTTATTACCACCCCGAAAAACGAAACCTTTTTCCAACATTTCTTTCGCAAGCTTTGGGAAATCGAAACAAAAAGCAAGCTTTAACTTCCCTTTTCTCTCCCGAAACTTCTTTCTAAAGTACTGTACACACCCCCTTTTGGGACCAAAATGGAACTTTTTTTAACAGTCCTTTCTTCAGATTTCATTCCAGGTGAAGGGGAAACTTTTTGGAAGACCTTAAAGACAAGAGGTTCTAAAATGGGGAGGTCTTGGAAATCAAAAAAGTGGCTCCCAAAAGATGCCGATCAGCGGTCAGAAACGTTGTGCTTCATTGCATCGTCCCATTCTTGCCCTACCTCACTTTTAATTCAGTACTTGACGTGATTTCTAATTAACCAAGTTTTTCCCTTTTAGGAATATCAGGATATGGCAAGGAGACACTAAGTGTGTCCGTATCTCTTTATTTTCTCTTCTAAGCGCTCCGTTGTCCTATCACACGAGTTTGTGAAAAAAGTAGGGCTAGTAGCAAAACCATTAAGGCTATTAAGTAACGGGTGCAACTTTTGTTTCGTTTATCTCAAGGCGGAGAAGTTCCCATGCCCACGCTGAAATTCAGCTAAACGTTCAAATTGACTTTTGGGGGAGTTGTACGTTACTACCGCAAAGTTTTTCTTAATTTTATTTTAATCTTATTTGGTTTTAATCTTATTTTCGTGTATATCTTAGTTTACTTTGTATCAGACTTTCATCGCCTTTGCTCTTAAGTGTTGACAACAACTGTTCGAGCCCCAAAAACAATCGTATTGTTGTCGGCATCGGCACGTTTGACGCTCTCTCACACATATGGCAAAAAAAAAAGTATTGGCCGACTAAACCAGAACGGCCTAAAAGTCGGTACGCGTTGACGATTAATGTCATAAAGCCATTCCGACAAATTTTGGCTTTCCCTCGATGGAAAAAATCCCTCGAATTTTCGAGGGTTGTGAGGGCAGCAAGGTATCAACCGAAAGTGCCGCTTTTTGGTTGATTGGAGTTTTGAAGAGGCGAAAACTGGGGGCAAACTTATGTTTGGAGGGGAAAAGCCCAGCAGAAAACTTTCAGGTCTTCATTTCTGGTTCCAAGATATATAATTCTTCTCGTATACCCCATCTTATCGATGGGGTATCCTCAACATCTCGCGTCGCTTGCCAATACTGTGCGAGGACAGATTTTCAGGGGATCTCCGTGGCTATGTGAGCCCCATTACAGGTTCCCCAAATCCAAATCGCTGAAATCACACATATTATAGCGAGCATATGCTAGCTTGTAATAGAGGTGAAAAGCTGTATGTTTCTTCCCAAGTCCCCTACAGAGCTGTTAAACAGGGAGAGAGAAAGAGAGGGGCACAATAGAGACAGAAAGAGAGAGAGACAGGAAGAAAATGCCAACGAAAAGTTGCTTGGTCGCACCGATGCCTCCAGAAGAGATGGCTATCAGCTTTTATGACACTTTTAGGGCTCCGAAGGACAGACTACTTTGAGGTGTACACCTTTGGCGTCTCCCAACAACCCCCTTACTATCTCCTACTAACCCTCTAATGCGCCTGCTGGATTTTTATATAAAAATTTTAAAAAATATTTTTTTGTTCTTTTAGGTTTTACGTGCCAAGGGAAAAGGAAATAGGCGACAAACCCCCCGACAAGTCCAAGAAAACGAGATTCCTGTCAGCTTTTGCTGCGCCTAGAGTGCCTTCACTTGTTCCTGGGCTCCAGAAAGCTTGTAAGTCATACGCCCGATGTGTGAGAGGCTAAGGATGTTTTAGGCGGTTCCTCCTCCCAAACTGGTAAGAGAGAGAGATTGGAACTTCTTGTGTCTGCAAAGGGATGCATCACTATTGCACAAAACTTCAGAAAACCCCGTAAGGGTAGGATCAGGATCTTTATACTGGGGCGTCGGTTTAAACAACTGACGAGGAAATAATGATGGACAATGTGAGGTATACTTATTTCCCCAGCTGGAAGGCAAATATTTCACTCAGTGGACCGATTAGGAAATCGATAGAAAGATTTCCAGGCCAAAACTAGGATTTTTTGTTTTTTGAAGGATCGGGCAATTGAGAGCGATAATTTCACAACGTTTTGGGAGAAAACGATACCTGTCATTAGGGAAATAATACCGACGGTAAAACTACTTGGCTTGTCAAGGAGTCCTAGTTACGCAGGAAGTATTTAGAATTGGCAATAATCACTTGTCAAGGGCCATAAAAAGTCCCCCAATCTGGGCAAAACTCTTGTGTAAAATAGAAGTGGAAGGGAAAAAAAGGACCCTTCCAAGACCCCATGCCGAGGCCGGGTACCGGAGTGCCAATGCTCACCTGTAATACAAAAGACAAGAAAAGAAAAAATGGATTAAGTCATCATCTCAGTTGAAGCAGGCATACAAACATTGGCTCTTTTCGAGCTCCACGCTCGGATAATAAGCTGAAGAATGAAAGAAACGTTGAGAGGGACATATAAGAAGGGAAGTTTTTGGGTACTTTTTGGTAACCAAAAAAGGGATTAAGCCAGAAGATGCAATTCCTGTTCATTAAGTCACCTGCCAATCAAAAAAGGGCTGACACAATCAGGCTGACATCGTTGCGTATCTTGAATTAAGAGGTTGGGCCGTCGTGTTTCTTTTTCTTCGTTATTTTATTTGTTTAACTGGGGACTTATTTTTTTCCCATTTGGCCTTTGAAAAGCTTGTTTGATTTTTTACTATAATTTAAGATTAAAAAGCAGGCTTGGGGAAGTATTAGTATCCCGTTGGTGGGTTTAGCATTGCATGAGTGCGAACCATTGAGGCACAAAACATCCTGTCCTGGCGGGAGTCGTGTCGTGTTGGTGCATTTGTCAAATGAGCCCTCAGCACCCCGGAAGCGACAACCAACAACAGCGAAACGACATTAGACATTTCGCTCCATGCCGAGTCTGTCCCCGCGTGTCTGTTTATTTTATTTATATTATTTTTATATTTATTTATTCTATTTTAATTTATCTATTTAGTCCCCGCTTAACCGTTCCCCTTTCTTCAAGGCTTTGCTTGATGCTTTATAAAAACGCTTTCTGGTGAACTTTGGTTTCTAATAATTTAGCTGGTAGTTAGCTCGCATTACCCCGATTCTACGTCAAAGGGACCGGGGAACCAAAAGAGAACGGGAGTTTAGTAGTTAGGAACCGAACCATAGAGTTCCCATTGAAAATGAGTTGGGGGCTGCAGGGGATGAACCAATATATCTACTTGTTCTTCTTGGGCCCCGGGAAGGTATTGTTACTGTTTCTGGATGAGAAAGCAGAAAATTTCGTTGGTTACCGGTTACCATCAGCAACCTTTCAAACGGACTTTTCTTTTCACTGTGCAGAAAACCCCGGTTGGGGGCTTTAGCCGCTGTTAGCCAGGGCCCAAGTTAGGCTGAGATGAATTGTGCGAAGAAAAAAGGGAAATTTCCGTCTTAGGTTAATGTGGCGTTATGACATCTGCGGTATTGTAGCAGTTGTGTCCAGGTACAAGCACAAAAGCAAACCGAAGAGGCGAAACCATCTGCCCACATACAGTGCATAACCACGCTTCAAAACTTCCTGCTTAAGGTCGAGTTTTGTGGGTCCGATTCATTCAAAGTTGTCTATTTTTATGCGATTGAATTTCTGAAGGTGGGGTTTTTGGCGGGAAAACGGGAGGTTGCAGTTGTTCAATTCTCCAGAACTTGTTTTCCAATGAACTCCATACCCGACAACAGAGGAGGTTTTGGAACCCTTCGCTCGTGACTCGATACGAGTTATTTAGAACGCAGCGACCAAGATAGTTGCTGTGCCTTTTAACACTATACTTGCATGGTTCAGGGAACGTGAAAGGGTCTCGTCTCAGGTGTGGAGAAGTTACATCTTAGTATCTTAGGATGTCTGGTATCCGTGGTAGTGGACATACTTGTTCACATAGCGCGAAGGTTTTCATTTTTATTTTATTTTTCGTCCTGAATGTGTCGAGATTTTTTGTAAAGCATTTTTTTTGCACGCTGAGATGGACACGAGAAACAAAAAGAGGTGTAGGAGACACACTATAAGGACAGAGGCCAAATTAATGAAGTTCAAGAGGGGGAAGAAGAAAATGTTTCGTTTTCCCTTTTTTGGAAAGAGCGCGTTATCACCATCGCCTGGTACATGAGAGAGCACTCCAATTAGGCAGTTAATGCATGAAGCTGTTGCACACCTCAACGAGCCTCACTTCTTTTGAATTCTTGTTTCGGAAAAGTTTTCCTTTTTTTGTTTTTCGTAGGGCCATGTTCCACCACCATTAAGAGTCTTGGGTGAAGTTTGGTCGAGTGTGAAGGGGAGAGATGAAGCTTGTAGAAGAGGGGGGGGCGTTGCCTGGGTATCATAGCATACACCTTGATATACATATAGACTGTAGCTCGACATGCAGATAGTCTCTTCAAAAAGCCTCAGAGAGCTTATCAAGTTTGCGGTCTCTTTAATTAAGTTGACACTCCTCGACAGGAGGATGTCAGAAATTAGAAGCCTTACCAACAGCTACCAGCTTTTTCAAACATTCATTCGCTCTCTTGAATCGTGTGTGCAACAACCCAAGTGGGAGGAGCACGGCGAATGCATTTCTTTTCTAGTTTGGGAAATAACTACAGCTTCCAAAAGTCATTCCAAGACATGCGAGTCTGTCCAAATGATAGTTTTCAGACTCCTTACACGAAGGCCCCAAAAGATTTCTTTGCTTCCTTTCCGCATTCCAACTGCGGAATCGGTCGATTTTCCACAGTAGCAGCAACTAAAATGGTCGTCACTTGGATGCCAAAACATTCCCCAGCTGTTGCACGGTGTATAGTATAGTAACAATGAAAATTCAATCTCAAACGCGGTGAATTGAAAAGGTGACTGACTGTTAGCTTCACCGCTGCAGTAGCAACAATGAAAATTCAATTCCCAAGCCGGTTAGTTGAAAAGGCAGACTGCCAGCTAATGTTGAACCACACCGTACTACAGTACTACTGCAGTAGCAACAATGGAAAGGCCGAATAGCTAGAGTAGCCAATACAGAAGGCGGTTTGTCCGGGTTCAAGGGTTTCTGCTCGTTATTGACTCTGGACGTTTGTTGATTTGTTTTAGCGACATTCTCTTTAGCTTTGTGGAGGATCTTTGCAACAAGTTTACAAAAAAAAAGTGAAAGTCGTAAGAAGAGAGAAGCTGGGGCAAGGTGTGTATTTTGTAGTAGTGTAACGTGTTAGCGTAAGGAAACGTAAGATGCGGTCGGGGTGCCATACATCACACCGGGTGTCCCCGAGCCTGGAGGTGCCACGACGGCTCCCCAGCGTGCCTGTTGGCCTTCCCAGCTGCGCTCACTTTTCGTGTCAATGGACGGTAAACGGAGCCGAAATTATGCATAGCATTCCTTTATTGTGCTGACAGTTGCCTTAACGTTTTTAGGTTAAAAGTCGTCCCGAACAAGTTTTTTTCCAGGACGGCGTCCAGTACGTAATTGCGTTCGGAGGAAGGAAAAGAAGCTGCGTTGGGGAAGAACCTCAGGATCCCAACTTACTCTACAGAACGTCTTTCCCGTAGAGGTTCAAAGCCAGTTGAGTTGAGGCGATCAGCGTCCACTGGGTAACCCATAGCGATTGCTTTTGTGGGTCCAACGGCGGTTCCATTCAACACGATTTCAACCCCAACAGAGGAAATATGTTCACTACTGTCCGAACCTCACATTTCGCAGCAGGACTAGTAGTAGTGAGCGGAGTTAAGAAGTTCTTACAGGAAAGCCGTATTTTCTTTCTTTCTTTGGCTTTATTTTCATCTCTTTTTCGATCCCAGCATCCGCGATCGCGCAGGTGATTCTCGGAAGAGGCAAGCCAAAGCATAGAGTGTACGAGAACACGAAGGAAGGTAGAGAAGAAACAAGAAAACTCACCCAACACGAACCTATGGTGACACAACCGTTTTATCATTTGATCATGCATTTTTTCATTGGGGTATTTTCGAAGCTTAACAGAGACTTCGAACATTCCCCACCAACCCCCATGTTTCTTGCTCAGGACTCTTAACAAATGTAGACACTTAGAAAATGGGGGGCAGCAATGACTGCCCGCCAACTACGGACCATTATTATGGGTCTCTGCAGGGTGCAACTACAGGTTGCTTGGGTGATCACACAGGTGGTTTGGGGCCAGCGTTTCCCCTCCTTTTTTATTTATTTATTTGCATTGCTTTAAAATCCACCGCCAAGCTTGTACCTACCCTCGTCATAGGTATAGGGACAAGAATAAGAGAGACCTTCGCGCTTGGCCAAAGGACAATTTTGCAAATAAGGTTTTCCAAATTATAGCGAAGCCAAAGCTCTCTCGTCAAGTTTGGTAAACTTGGTGAAGGAAATAAACTCAAATGAAATAAAAAGGGGACAAGAGAATGGAAAAGGAGGAGGGAACCTGAAACCTTGCCCAGTGCATGTTTGTCGTCTTTTGGGGTTCTTGGGTCGCCAAGCTCGTAATTATTACTGCAGAATGAAGGGGTTTTTGAAACATAAAAGGAATGCTCTTTGGTTGCGTGCAGCACGGTAACATACAATTCGCTTTGCCAGCCCTCGGATGTCTGGAACTTGTAACTGGAGGGCCCGCTTTTTCCTGGTGGAACGTCCCTTTTACGTCCACATTAAGCTTTTTAGCGATTTTTTGCCCAGCTATAGGGCTTTAACTGTACCCCCCTCCTCCCTTCAAGCCTGCGTTCTTTTGCCTCTTTTGTTTTCTGCGCAATGTCCACATTCCACCGACTTAAGGATGTTGAAAGGTGCCTCAATTCGCATTATCAGTCACGGTTCGCATTCATGTAAATTTCTGGTTAGCGAAGACAAAGAAAAACGGGATAAAAGAGGGGAGGGAGGAAGGGGTAGACCTGTGGTACTGGCCAAGTTGGCTCGAAAACGTAATCGTTCTGAAAAATCCTTCGCTATAAGAGAGGTCATATGAACTGTGCTCTAGCCTTTTACATAGAGGTATCCTTTTAAAAAAGACTTTCTCACAACCGAAACATGAAAATTTGCTGCAGCCGACCGTACGGAGAAAGAACTTGTGGGGCTTTAAAAATAAAAAAAAATAAAAAAAATAATGGTAAACGGGCGGGGCTCGGGCCCTCGATACCCACTTTTTCGTATTCCCTCCCCTCTATACTCCGAAGACTATTAGTCAATGCGAAAAGGTAGGCTGGCTGGCAGGTAAAGCATGCAAAGCAACAGGCTAGGCAGGTAAGAGGTTGCGAGAAAACGCCAAGCAACTCTGGTCAAAACCTGAGGAAGACTGTCGAGGTAACAAGTTAGAAAGAAGAGAAAAAATAAAGAAGGGGAAGGGAAAAGAGGGAGGGAGTGAGAGAGAAGTGTAGGAGAAGGAGGTTGTGTTGCTTAGGGTCCCAGGTATGCAACAACATCCCCTTAAGGTGTGTTCCACCGCGCTCTGGCTCCAAATTAGCATGTACGGGTACCGGACGAGAGCGACTAAGTACAGGGTATGGCTGCAACAACGGCTCGGCTGCGATGCGATGCACTTCTCTTGCTGCCGAGAACAGACTCCACCAAAATCCACGCCATGAACGCGAGGAAATGAAAGAAACAGCTAGAGCATATTGAGGGGCTTTTTTGTTGGATTTTTTTCTCTTTTTATCTTTTGGTCTATTCAACAGGGTTAGAAAAATGGCTTGCCTTGGAAATGATTGACCATTTACCATATGTTCTTTATCTGCCTTAAGAAGCTTTACACGTTTCAGATCGCATCCTAAGCTTTTATTTAAGGAATTTTTGGAAGCCGTTTGGATCTTTCTATTTGTCTTTGTACGTAGAGAAACTCGGTACTACTTTACAGGTACAGTAGAGTATTATAGAGTACTGGGAAAGTACAGTAGAGTACGTTGGTAAACACCTGGCTCTGTAGCGACTGAAGGAGCTATTTTGAAGTGTGCCATCCATCAGAAAGTTGGCATCCATCAAACGTTACTATAGAATTTGGTAAACGTTTTCATAGCACCCGCCTTTTCTTTGCCTTAATTGAAATCTTTTCGGTTAGATTATTTATTAGGAGAAGACATCTTAGCCGCGATTCTAGAGGAATGTGATGCGAGTTAAGACTTTTCCAAGGCAAAGACTGATTAGCTGTGGCTGTTTTTGTTCCTTTCGGTGTCAGGCAATTGATTGAGTGTTGTCTGTAGGAAGTTGCGGGAAGGTCAAAAGCGGTATTTGCTGCGGAAGCTTTCAGGAGTTTCTTGTATTATGTAGCCTGAATTGAAGTGGCTGCTTATGGGAGGCTTTTTCACATAAAAAAGGTGTCGGTGTGGAAAACAGTCGCTCCATTTGACCAGGTTCGGCAGTTTTATTTTTTGAGGGGTATTAACTTTAAGTGGTACTGGTGGCGGTGATGGGAGGGGGAAAGAAAGGCCGGGAGTATTCCAATCGAGGACCGGAAAGTGCGGCAAATTGACGAGAAGTTTTCTTGTCGAAGGAACTTTCTGTCGGATATGTCGCCGGGTTGTCGGCCCACCAAGGTTTTGTGGCGGCAATCATGGGTTTTCTGAAGCTTCGGCTCGTCTGATACCTAATGACAGGTCCCCCCTCTTCTTCTTCTTCGTAATGACGAGCTAGGGGAATTAGGTGTAGAGTTCAGAGCAAATACCATACCGCTGCTAGCTAAACGTATCTTCTGGCTCTTGTCTTGAGAACAGAGTTTCGAATGACACGCAAACTTCCACTAACCCGTCTCTTGAGGTCCCTGCCCGTACTGCGTATAGCCTACTCTATACTCACAGAGCTAATACATCGCCCATCTGTACAGTACAAGGCTTTTAGGTTAAGTCAAAACCCACACGGGAACAGAAAGCGAACGCTCTATGCTTCCATTTCCGTTCTGCTGTACTCTCGTACATCGAGGAGCCCCATTGGAGGGGACAGTTCCCTGTCTGGTCCTTAAGCTGCGTAGGAGAAATGTATGCAGAATGTGGATCCGCACCCCTAATATGGTCGGAGGGAGACGAAATTGTGTGTCTGTGTGTGTGCTAAGGTTGATCCTCTAAAGATATAGAGACAACTTGAGGTTTTCTCAGTTTTGTGTTTTGTTTTGAGGTTTTCCTTGGTCACCGATAAAGTTTCATGAATCAGTTGGGAGTCTCCCCAGGTTCCTGTCATCTGGTTTTCGTTTGGGGGGAACCTTGTCAATATTCCCCCTCATTATGAGATCAAGGTGCTTCACATGCGAGGACACAGTGGGCAGTTGGAAGACTTGAGAGAGTCCACACACAGCTCCCTGGGTAAATTAGACGTCTGGTTGAGAAGGCTCTTTGTGGTCGCAGACACAGACGAGAAGGGTTGGGACGGGACTAAACATTCGGAATTGTCGACGATGTAATGATAAAACTGCCTAATGGGGGATTTAGGATTTTCTAGAACCTTCAAAGGTCACAGAGTATTTTCATTTTCCCCAAAGCGGCTTATGAGGGGAGCCTGGTAAACGCGTTGATTTGAGACAATTCCTTGGGAAGGAAGACTTGATGGCGAGATAATGCTTCAGCTTTTACTTTTAGAAAAAGCTTATACTGCATATGGTTCTTGGTATGCACTATGCAGGCTGGGTTGCCAATTAGGGTCAATTTGATTTATCTCCTTCGATGTATTTGGTTAAAAGAAAAAGAATTTGGGCGAAAGGTAGCTTTGACCTTTAATAAACATTGCCCAGCTAAAAAAACGTCGCAGTTATTTCATAAATACATGTGTGTGTGTGTGGGTGCGTGGTACATAACAAGCCGTTAGGCACAGCAGGACGTACCGAAATCCGCTGCGTGGCTTGGCCACCGCGCCGCGGCGCGTTCCATCCTAACTGCAGCATCGCTGCAAGTTGCCTCATTCATGCCATTGCTGTGCTTTTACGGACGCTTTTTGCCGAGTGGGTGTTTTATTGGGTCTCTCTCTCTCTCCTCTCGCCCTGAGCTCTGGAAAAGCGTATGCAGTTATTTGAGGATACAGGATATTCAGATGAACTTAGCTGCTAGAAGATTGAGAATAGGCTTGGATCTTGGTAGCCAATTAATACTACACAGGCTCCTAGGCCTGGAGGGTCTTTTTCCGGGAAAGTCGGTGGTCCTCTAACCCGCCTGACCTTTCAAACTTGAACCCGCAGACCCTTTGGCTTTTTGTTTTCTTCTGATCTTTTATTTTTCAAGTTTTCAAGCAAGACAATAGGCAAGAGCCGCATAATATTTCTTCAGGTAAAAAGGCACGTAGACGTGGGAGGCATATGGGAATACCTTGTCTAACGTTTAACCCTTCCTCTTTTAAAAATAATGAAGTAATCCGCAGGTTGAAAACCTTTTATCTCTCTTCGGGGTGGGTTTGACTTTTAGGAGTTGTTTAAGCCTTAGTCTTCCCCTTTCTGGAGCTTGAAAAAAGTCATCTAGATTGAATTTGTGTGGGACGGGATTACGGAGACATTTGCATATCAGTGGTTGAGCTGGAATGCAAAGCGTGACAAAGGGCGCCAGACATGTGTTCGTCCCAAGAAGCCCAAGCTTGCCTGCACACACACACGTACCACCGCTGGGGAGCTTGATTATCGAACTTTTTGCCCAAATAGCGTTTGGTACAAGAGCAGACAAGAGTGAGGGTCCTAAACGAGAAAACCCCAAAACAAGAAAGTAAAAAAGAATGAGAGACAGTATTGACTCCTTTTTTTGGTTCGTATTTTATCCGTTAGCGTTTTTTTCGACACTGGGCAAACGCGTCAAGCGACTGGTTTTTGGCTACGCCACGCTTGATTTGGACATTGGCGGCAAAAACGGTTGACACTAAGCTAATAAGCAACATGCCCCATTTATGCAAATACTCGTGTCCTTTAATTTGGACGCATAGCTAAGTCACACTAGTCAACTGCGTATATGGACCAATGATGGATATTCTTGAGTCTAATAAAAATAATACAGAAATGAAGTAAAAGTTCTAGGAATTACAAAAAGCATCTCCCTCTTTCTCGTTCTGTAAAGCCGTCTTTAGCCGCCGTTGGCGCCTCTCTCTCCCGCTCTCTGCACGGAATTGTTCCATTACGCATTGGGGAAGAAAGGTGACCCGCAGCTTTTGAGAGTCCAATTACTTGTAGATTTTGCATGGACTTGGATAGAGTTCGCTCTGGACGCAAACGGCTCCGGACTTTGTTTCTTATTTCATTTTTCTAATGCTTTTTCTTCTCTGGCTCTGGCTTTCAGTCCTCCTTTTTGATTAAAAGTGAGGCCAATTGAAGATTCATGCACGCTATCGTCGAGCAAGATCCTCCTCCATCCATCTTGGTCGGGCTACGGGTAGTACATACCAGACGATCCTGTGTGCAACGCTTTGCCAACAAAACTGGCCACAGGAACAAAACGTGTAACCGCAAAACTCCCTTTCTAGCCCTCTGTATATACGTGTGTTCTTATTCTTCGAAAATTCGGTCTATGGCTGGTGCAAAAAGCGAAAAGCATTGTTAAAGAATCCTTCTTGAAGAACTCTCTTAATGTCCCTTAACCCTATACTCAATTCCCCTTCCCAGATCTTACAGGCAGGAACAGGCAAAGGCCCCTTTACGCCTATCTAAACCAGGTTCACATGGGGAGTTCCCGCTCTTTTTCTCCTTCCTCACTGAGAGATCAGACCTTTTCCGTAGTATTACTTCTACTATTTTAGGAACTTTACAGAAATGTAAGCTAAAAGGTGCGAAAATACCCAAAGCCAGTACCTTGTACCCGCAACCACAACGTTAAATCCTAAATCCCATGTAGCACACACATAACAGAGGGAAAACCACCCAGCAATCATTTATACAGCTCATTCCCGGAAAGCCCAACCCACGTTTGGACTTGCTCTTTTTAGCTTTTTATTTCCTATTTTTTTTCTTATATGAGCATGTTTTTTTCTGGATGAAGGCCAGCCAGCCGCTTATCAACTAGCTTCTCTCCTCTTAGTGTATAGAGTTGTGTGAAGATATATATACATATAACTGCCTTTTGGGCACACCTGGTGCGTATATATTCCTAACTTGTTAGCTCCGCAGGCCCCAAATCATCATTAGGCTTTTGGGGTTTTCAAAGAATTTTCTCTCTCCGTTAGAGCGTTATTTGTTATTGGGTATATGCTCTTTTGGCGTGAGCGGCGGAATTTCTGGCTCAGCTCTACGTTAAACAAAATGAACCTGTTGTCCAAGTTCCTTTAGGTTGGTTGTACCCCCCTTACTCCTAGCCTTCCCCACGAAATGCTGACGGGTAACAAGGAATGAACTGAACACTGCATGGGATTCCAGGGCGGCAGTTTGGGGAACGGAAAGCAATGGACGCTAAGGTGGCAAAAAAGTCAACGCGAGGAGAATTTAAGAACACTTTGTTTAATCTAGAATGTGAATCTGTTCAGACACCCGCCAAATGTTTACGTCAGGGTTTTGGGACTAGGGAAATCGATTCCTGGAAAACGCGCCAAAAACATTCGCGTTCCCGCCTTTTCCTTTTAGTCCATGCTGTCCAGTTGTGTCTGAGAATTCTGCAGCGCGAAGACATTACTGGCTGGAGGACTGCCGAGGAACGAGGAGTACTTGAAAAGTTTTTCCAACATTTTGGCTGGAAGGTGTTGAGGACTTTTCGGCGTGGTGCTTCGATGGTGCGTTTGAGAGGAAAAAGGGATGAAACTTTTTAACTCCTGACAATGGATGATGGGGCTGATGTTGAGGAAGCCGAACAGAGAGAGAGAGAAGGGAGAGCCCTTTTGGTTTGTAACTTGGCTGCGGGACTACAGCGAGCTGGCAGTAGGTATGGTATATATAAAAAGCCGGAGGCCGGGGCCGACTTCGTGCGGGAAACTACAAGGTCGTACACGCCTCCTCGACTTTTCGTCTCCACCCCATCTTGCCCAGTTTCTTCTCTGTCGAGTTTTACCTTTACTTTTTTTTTTTACATTTATAGTGTACTGCCTAAGCACATGCCAAACTTATGTTCTCGACTGGACCCCCTTGATATTCCTCTCAATAGTTCCAGCCTTCCGTTTTTATTTATGTAATTTTATTTCAAACAGAATCGGGTTAGAAAATCGGAAAGCGTATGTTGTAACGTTTCAGGGGATCAATCTTTCCCAAGAAGCAAGACAGATTTTCTTTTTTAAATAGGCTGTTGCTTTTTGTGTGGTTTGGGTATTGCTATAAACTCCAGTGTGCGCAAGCAAAGCTCCTCTAATAACGTAACTTGAATCTGCAACGCTTGGGCACGGCGATAAGAATCCCGTCTGCGAAGAAAAACCTGGAGAGACGTAACTACTTTATACTTAATGGTTCAAGGTGTATCCGCTTGGTTACAACTAAGATATGAGGCCTATATAGTTTCGTTGTTTCTCTCTGCCTTTCCAACCCCTGCTCCCCCCTTCTACCCATCTTCCCCCTCCCCACCTTCTGGTATTCGACATGACAACGCGGGTAAGTTGTTGTCTTCTACTGGTAAATGTATGGTCTCTTCGCCGGGTACCCTCTCGAGAGAGAACAAAAGGATGCAGGCAAGACAAAGATTTAGCATATCGTAGACTCAAAGTTATATACCACGTTTGTTGGGAAGAATTTCTTCACCAGCCACGGCTGGCCCGATGTAGATGTGTGTTGGCGAAGCGAACCAAACCAAACCTGAACCTGAACTGCTCGGGGAAATGCCGCACCAGGTATTGGGCGTCACTAAACCATTTGTTTTCTTGACACCCTAAGCTCGCTGGCCTCTTCTTCGTGGTCTTGCTCTTGCAAGAGACTTTAGATAGCGGAGGGTTGGAACCAGCAGTCCGTCTTCCCCACAAGAAAAAAAAATCAAGCTACGCAAAAGCGAAAAATTAAAAAAAAAATCGATTCTCGTTCCATGTCCGTGTAGTTGGCGCAGCACAGCACAAGCTCATCTACAGCACCGTACCACCTTTCTCTTTTTTTACCTCTGCCTTGTGTCTTTTTACCTCCGGTTAGGTTACTTATGTCTGAAGCGAGCCAAAGGTATTTTGCTAGCAACACACAGCAGCAGCTGCGTTATTACTTAGTGCCGGGATCCATATTATGGCATTTGGAGATGGATCTGACCCAAAAACCTTGTGGCGCTATTACTTTTCCTTTCCCACCATTAACAGCCTGGCTTATGCATCTTATATGTACTGTCGGTCTGTGTTTGTCCACCGGCTTTAGCTTCTCTTGTCAGGCTGTTTGTTTTTGAATGTACACAAGCAATATGTCCTTAGGTGTTAGCAAAGTTTTAACGTTCGAAAATGTATGAAAAAAACTGGTGCGGAACAGCGAACCGTCAAAGCCGGGAAATTTCATTGTTGCTGCGAAAACATTGAGTAGTCGCCTCCCTTACGCATTCCTGATTGGTTAGGCTACTGATTGCAGTCCTTACTGACAGTTAGAAAGATGAAATCGTTGCGTCGCGATACTTGCCAATCATGAACGTCGAGGTGACTGAGCATGCGCAGGAGTCTGTCGACATACCAGACAGACACACAAGTGAAAAACGAAGCATTTCGTTTAGGCTAATGGGAGTGTACGTTAAGGCTCCCAAGGAAATGTCCAATCCAGGGTTTTGACGAGTCTATAGAAACCTTTCCAGAACGAACGTTGCGAGAGTTCAAAAGAATGCTTACATATGTGTACCTTTCTACAAGACCTAAAGGGATGACGACGAGGAGACCAAAGGGGACATTATAACGTAAGAGCGGTAACCCTGTTATTAACGTGCTCCCCACTCGTAACTGCACTATAGCACAACAGCAGGAATGGCTAGGAGAAAAAAAGGCTTCTGGATTACAGCTACAACTACCGCCACTTGGTACTGCCAGGACATAGTTACGTATAGAAAAAACGCTGAGGCCTGTCCAAAGGGGCGTCGTTGTAATCAAAAAGTTGAATGCAAAAGAGGCGTCGTTTGTAACGTAAGCCAAGAAACAAGAAAATAACAACATGGGATAAAAGCACTACAGGCGAAAAGCTGAAGCGAAAAAAATTACTCCAAGCAGCCCTAGGACGGAAAAACGCAAAAAAAAAATAAGAATAATAAAAAGGTTGGCATGCCAAAGCGTCCTCTGACCCCGGCCCTCAACTTTTAAAGTGTATCACGCAATAGGAAAAAAAGTTTTGTTGAGGGGGTACCCAGTCACATAACCAACCTGACTGTATTGTCAGTCATAATAACTATCTCCCAGCATCAATTCTTTATCCGTGTCCTTACGAGTCAATTCATTAACGCTATCTTGAGCGCAATTAAAAGTAGTGTAGGGGACACATAAAGCTTTCTAACAATTTTTTTGTGTTTTTTCAGGACATCTACAGTTGAGAAAGAATGGAGAGAAACGCACATCGTGCTTTAAATCAAAGCGCCTTCTATCGCCCAAGCGATGGAGAGGCTCAGAGGAGATTGTTATTTAATAAGAAAAAAATGCAGAAAAACAATGACGTCGGTCCGGCTTGTCGTTCACGCTTGTCTGGTTGTAGATTCGGTGAGCCTACAACTCGAAAGGATGTTCTTCAAGAGGTTATACTACGCTCAAAAAAAAAGAAGAAAAAAAAGGAAAAGGATGGTGAGCCACAGCCGGATCTTATACTTTGGCGTCATAAGCTGTTGCTAACAAGCCCCATAGTTCGGTAACTCAGACACAAAGTCCCCTCTCTTTTTTTTTCCTCTCGTCCCAACATCCATGGGATCGGAAAACACCGAAGTATGCAATGTGGCCCATGACGTTATACGTCCTTAACGTGCTGTTGCAAATGCAACGCCACTTACGTGGAAAAAAGGGAGAAATTTAACGAAATTTACGCTTCACTTTCACGCCTCCCTCTGATTAAACCTCCACGAAGTTCATAAGTGCATATAGTTTAGAAAGCGAGGGAGGTTGACGTCAACTCATAGTGGACTTAGGCTAATGTATAAAACAGTAAATAAAGCAAAATTTGGCTCAAGCACCTGGGAGCATCTGGTGACTTGTTTGCTAAAGGGAAATGTGTGATGGCTTTGGTCTGAGGGCGTAAATATTCACCCCCCAATGGCGTAGCGGAGCTACTCCATGAGTTTCATGAGCTGCTGCTGGCTTCCACGCTTCCAACCTTCCAACCCGTCTCAAGTCTTAGCCCGTAATCCCTGCCTTGGTAGGACCTAAGAATCCTTAGCGTGATCATCGACAGGAAGAAGAGAAGAGAAACATGCTGAGGATCGCCAAAGCTTTTCTCGAAGTTTTCTCTTCCCTTTGCCTTTTCCACCTTCCGATCGCCGGTGCTATATATACAAGGCAGCCTGGTACCACACATTTGCATTTCCATAACAAAGGAAGCCTAGAGAGAGAGGAGGCTTTCTGGCTGCTCGGGCCCCAAACACGAGAAATAGCTTGGGTCTATAACCCACTTGACGCAAAGTTTTCAACATGGACTTGAGCTGCTTGGCGGCTTTTGGAAGTTCAATAGAATCCTCAACGAGGTCCTCTGTTTCTTTCAATCACGTCAGTCCTAAGTTGGATGACATACGCGTCAAATAACATAACTATGGGCGCACAGGGAAAGATAGATAAAAACGGCGTAGGAAAAGAAAAGGATAGAAAAAACAAAACAAGTACCGGCAAAACTTGTTAGGCTGAGGATGAATAAGCTGAAAGTGATAGGGATAAGAGGGGTTCTTGTTTAGCCATCAATCAACCTTTGGACACTTATTTGCGTGCCCTATGTTTACCCCAAAGATGTATCGATGTGCCGACAGATGTCCCGTAACGCGGTAAAAGCACAATACAGTACAGTGCATGGTCGACTAGGACTGCAGTGACTTGAACGACCTTTATGTCGCGCTGTGGTTAATACAGAGTGTTGACAGGTGTGTTATTGTTGCATTTATTAGGAAAAATGAGGAGCTCCCCTTTTGCTTTCTTTTCGCTATCTTTCTATGTGGAACTTGGACTATTCATCGTAACCTTTTTGAAAAAGTTCTTTTTTTGTAGCCAGGGCTTTTTTGATCAGTTTCCTTTAAGCTTGGCAGGCCTTCAAGTTCCGCCTCAGTGCTCGGGACTGAGGAGAGATAGTGTACAGTATAGAGTTTTTGGTATGGTATACTGGAGCTCCAAGACTCGAAACAATCATGATCATGGCATCTCAACACGAGGGGCTTCACCTTCTTCCAACGTCCCAAGAATGCTCGCAAAAGCCCCCAGAGCTTTTTCGGGGTGAGGAAGAAGAAAAAGGCAGTGAAAAGCGAAGCTTCTCTCTCGTTCTCTCTCTCTCTCTACCTGAAAATAGCCTTGTCTATCAACTGGTTTAAGGTCTTTAGGCCATCATGACAGTGCACATAATCTGCATCAAGGCTATTTTCTTCGTTCCTCGTTCCCTTTTTAATCCCCTTTGTTTAAAAAAGTGCCAGCGTAAAAATTTGCCTGCGTTTTCACCGAGTTAAGATAGTATTCTCAGACTTGGGATTGTTGTCTTTTTTTGCCGATTTTCAGAAAGAGCAATACCCACCCCAAAAACAACAACTGTATTAAAATGAATAAAAAATCTCCTATCTAGTGATACGTTTATTTCAGTCACAGGCGCGTTGTCGTAATTAAGCAACTAAAATATAGAAAATTTCGATAACATAGAATCCACGTAGTTTTCTAACGTACCAGTAGCCACAGCCATGCCTAGAACTTTGTTGGATACTTAAACGCGTGGGAACTATACAATAATTAGCGCCCGTAGCTATACTATGACACGTCTGTGACGTCATGGCCAAAATACGTACACGGCAATAACTCATGAACGACGAATCAGAGAAATTTGAAACAAAGTCCCAACAATTCTCACAATACCGTAGATTATCCGCCTCTAGCAAAATCTCAACATGTGATTTTTTTCGTGACTATGGTCTTTGTTAAAGATCAGTAGGCTTGGGCCCAGGAACAGGACAGTAGCGTCCAGCTTTTTTTTATTTCTTTTTAATGTCCTAAGTTTATGTCAGCGCTATAGGGACACCTGCTCCCGTGCAAAAGTTCCCCTTCTTACTCCTAACAGAAACAAGGATAGGATGGCAGGAAAAAATGGCAACAAAAACGTGAGGAAGAACGCCTGTGAAAAAAGGGACATCCATGTCGTCTTGTCAAATGGAACAAGTGAATGCTGTGTGCAAAGCCCAATGACGAATGAAAGGATTAAACCGTCCCAACACTGATTATTGCATGCCAAACCACAGACATAGGGCGACATAACCACAACAGCTCCAACAGTTGGGGAACCTTTTTTATTTTACAAACAGACAGACACATTCCCGCCAACAGCCGAAAAAGAAAAACTCAGACACACAGACACGGAAAAGAGTGACAAAATAAAATAAATAAAAAGCCTGCCGTTCATTAATTCTCACACACGCAGTCTCCTCATAACGAGTTATGTCGTGAAAAACGGCACAAAAACTCGTACTCTCTCTTTCCCTGTTTTACACCCCCTCTCTACCTCTCTCCTCTCCCTCCACAAAAAAACTTAATTAGCATTGGCGCCATGTTGCTATGCTTTTACGCATGTTTGTATATGCCTTTTCTGGTGGGCCCTGAGAACTTCTTCGAAACCCCCCAAAACCAAAACCACAAAATCGAATCATCCCGTACCATACAACATACAACCTTGATGTGGGCTTCATTTAGAAAGTTTCGCCTTTGCCCCTTAATTACTCGTCTGGTCCCCTGCAATTTTCTTCTAAACTTTATCTTGCGTGTCTTGTTTGTATTTGAACCTGACCTGACCTGATCTGTGAAAGTCATGGATCTCCTTTGGTGACGAAAGAGTCTATAAACTTCACGGGGGGTTGAAAGGACTGACATTTTTCAAAATTAAAAAGAATTCCAAACAGGGACAGTTTATTTAAATGAGTATGGTTGTCAATGGGTAAGGTAACGTGCGTCCGGCACGAGGCAGGGTACACAGGGGGTCCCTCTTCCTCCAGAAGAATATTAGAAAAGGTCCCTGTGTCCCTTGTTGCTGCACGGGCCCCTTTGTTGCCTATTCTTATTTTAAATTTTTTTGGGTGGGGGGTACCTTCCCTTTCTTTTCTTCTGTTACAAGGAACAAATTTGCATCCAATAAGTTTACTGGGTCAGAAGCTTCCCCATGTCGTGCTCTTGCTCTGCTAGTCCTGTATTGACAATAGCCGACAGGGACCAGGAATGTGGAGTGGAGTCAAGTAGCACTAAGAATGCTAAAGTAAATTCTTTTTTTTTACTATTGTCAGTATCTTTTTTGGGGGAAACCACTTGACGAGTTTAACAACACTTGACGATTTGAAAAAAGAGGGGGTCTTCGCAAGCTTGTTACTGGACCTTATAGACACGCGGGACTTGTGAGCAAGAACCCGGGAGAGGCTGAAAGGAGGCACTAGACACCGGAAAGGCTTTATATTGAATTCTGTTTCAGAAAATAGAGTGAAAAAACTACTTTGCAGTGATACATTTCTTTGCATTACGCATCAGTTGGCAAGGAAGTTATTAAACAACGAAATTTCAAGAAAATCCCATAGGATCTACGGTTTTCTGACGTCACAGGCGTGTCATCCATGATGGCACCCCGAGAGCTTTGTTAAGTTGAGTAGACTTTACAGACGAACTACTAATGGACGTTAGGTCGTCTACTGCTGCCCTTCGATAGCTTTGTGACTGTTCAGGGCTTGTGAGGTAAGCAGTAACCATGGTAAGAAAAAGCGTCCGTAAAGCCACGCCATGACACGTCAGTGACGCGATGACCAAGGGTTTGCAATTCAAATAGCTCGTGAACGGGTACTCGGAAAAAATGGAAACAAATTCCTTAGATTAATGTTGACTATTAGATATCCTCAAACAATCACGTGTTGGTGATTTCCACTAGCTACTTCCCTTTGAACTATTTTTAAATTCCTTTTTCGAACTACCAATTTTGTTTTCGTCCTACTTTGAAGAAGACTGGGGGAGAAGAAGGCGAAGGTGGAAATGCGAGTAAGAAAATTTCCATCCCAGATGGTTTTCGCTAAGGGTGCACAAGGCATACCTGGTCCATATACACAACATACAATTTTGATTTTCTCTGAAGGCGGTTTTTCGGCCTATGTGAGTGTGTGCGTGTTGACCTGTTCGCTGAAAGCTTTGAGAAGCATACCCTTTGTATATAAAATTCCCCTCCTTCCCGCAAACTTTCTTTCGTTTTGACATGGAACTTAACCTACAGGCTTTTTACATCCTTCGAGATCCTCAACCCCGCAGAGGCTTTCAAATTTGTACTCTGTGCTATACTGTATACTGCACTGTGTATTATACTGTACTGTTCTACTCCACCCCCTTGAAAAATTCAGAATTCAACTCCCCCTTTCATGCCTCAGAAACGAACCTCGCACCCCCCAAAGGCCCATTTCACCCTTGATTCAACCCTTTTAAACCCAAGGAAGCGATTTGCTTGTGCCTTTCAATGCGAAAATGATACTGCTACACCGTTGCGCTATTTCCAGCTTGCGTTATTCGAAAGAACATAACTAAAGAACGAACAAAGAGGGCAAATTTGGAAACTTTAACTTTGTTTATTTTCTGCGAGTCGTGCAACCTTAACCCTTTTCATCCAAGAAAAAGGGGTAAGTTGTGCTATCATCAAGTTTCCATAGGGGTAACTTAAATTCAAACTCCTTTTTTCACCTTCTTGTAACCTCATGTTGATACAAAAGAAGGATTTTTTGTGTTTTCTCTTTTGTGTCTTGCTAGGTCGGGAAATTGAATTTGGACGTAAAGGTTTAGGGTTATTCCAAAAGGAAATTCCTTTGCGGCATTAAGACAAAAAAAGACAATAAGATAAACCGCGTCTATGTTACTGGAATTTCCTCCTTATCGCCTTTTGTTTGGGTGCGAGAGGCCAAGTTAGTTTTAAGTCAAGAGACAAGCCGTGTCGTTTGGTAAAAGCATAGACAAATAAATGGGTCCGAGGGGACCAGCAGTAGATGTCGACGTCAGCCTTGCAGGTTCCCTTCCATTAATGGCGATATTTACAGTACAAAGCAAACAGAGACTAATGGCCTTTTTTTCTTCTTCCCTTCCCCTTTTCTTTGAATCCCCTTTTTTCTTACTCAACAGGTTAACGCATATCGCCCAATAGACAGAACGTCGTCAGAGTCAGAATATCGTCAGAGACAGAACGCAATGTTATGACCGATATGGATGAAAAATGTTTTAAATTTCTGGATAAATTCAATTCTGCGGCTAAATAACCTCTCGGTAATATTTACATAATCTCTCCGTATTTAAATAAGGGTTTCTGTGGGTTCCCGGAGACGGAAATGTGTAAATTTGAAAGGTTTTCCGTTGGGGAAGAAGACTTGTCTGTCGCACCTGACAAGCAGGATGGACATGACCAAGAAACTTTTGCTCGGCTAGTTCTTTAAAATTTCCTATACACCCTGAAAGCCGTCCAATTTTTCGTTTTTCCGTTTCTATAACGGGTCAAGAAGACTTGCCACGATCGCCTGCTGTGAGAAACCATGTTTCGGGCCCCTTTTCCCTATTTCCATCTGGATTCTGGGATATCCACCACCAACTGACCATGAACGCCATATATCCACGAAATTTTGTTAAATTTTCCTCTCTTTCTCTTTCCCAAAAAAAGATTTTGAAAAGGCTTCACTTTCCTTTAAAGTTGCGTGTTGGTGGACTTCACGAGGCCTAAAATCGCTAGAACGTATCGAAGAGATCCTAAAATTGGGCAGTGGACCGTCATTGGTATGCCTTGTTAGGAGAAGACAATCCAGTGAGTTTGTCGCGATCATGGGAGGACTGATGACAAGACGACGATGACAACAGTTAGAGGGAGGGAGGGGATGGGGACATCGGAACAATAAGGGCAAAACTAGTTTTCTTGCTCTAGGTTTATGGTTGGAAAACACAAAACAGTAATAGCATGGATGGTTAGGCCTATACGAAAGGGGCCAACTAGTAGTGGAGGGGAGGGGGATTGAGCATTGAGGGGGGATGGAAGCGAGCGAAGCAGTGGTTGTTGAAGGCCTTCAACAGCATATCGATTGCATCTAACAAATGCTACCTGAGCAAAAGGAGGCCTCTTTTGTTCTCCTGTCTCCCTTTTTGGTCCTTTTTTTCCTTTTTAGCTTATTGGAAAAAGGGGGTGGAGTGTTGGGAGGGAGGTTTTTAAAAAGAAAAAAATCTTGCATACGGAAAAAGGGGGAAATTGCGAAGAAAATTCCTTCTACTCAGAGATCGAAGAAAAATTTTGGGGGTGGCAAGGGAGAGGGGATGGAGGGTACAGGGGTAGAGGTGAAGAAGGATTCTTGGGCAGAAATATAAATGCTTTTGAGGTCTCTTAAAGTAACCCTGCTGTTCCTCGTCAATGCTCATCGACATGTCCACGTGTCAACAGCCTAGTTTTGCAGGACACAAACGCCCCGACATGCTGGGAGACAAATGTTAAAGCCACGGCTCAAGTTGAAAAAGCTTCGTCCCTGTGCCAAGAATGGCCAGGAGGACTTATGAAGTGGACGAAGAACTTCTGCTTTTTTCTTTTCGGCTAGCTTACTGTCTTGAGTCGACAGTTAAATTAAATATTCAATTAAATAATACATTTAAATATACAATTAAATTCATGAATACACAATAAAGTATATGAATTCTAGATAGACTTAATATAATTCTTTCTTTATATGCTTTTATTTTATTTCTTTAAAATACCCGCCAAATAAAAACACACATGGCAAAAAAAAACTTCTTTTCAACGTCACGGAATAGTCGAGCCTTTTTGTCTTATTTTGTACGTTGTATTCTTTGGGCAAGTCTTTTTTCATTGGCTTTCATGTCCCACGTTTAAAGCTACCTTGACGAAGATTATAGGGCTGGGGAATTAAGAAAAGGAGGCTGCAGCCTTCCCAACACATAGGGTGGAAAAGAACATGTTAGCTTGGTATGGCAGGACGCTTGGACAGCATGTACTATAAAAAATAAGAAAAAAGAGAGAGCCAGAAAAACAAAAGAAAAGAAAAACTGGCCAGTTTGGGCTTCTTTTCGGGGAGGAACTCAGAGACTTAGCCATCGCAGAGCTTTTGTATGGCGTTTGTGTTGGCAAGACGATAGGTAGGAAAGTAATAGCGTGCAAGCCAGCAAACGAGGCCAGAAAGCTAAAATAGCATACCGTAAATGCCAACATCCCCTCCTTAGAAAAAAAACTTCTTTTATGCAAGCCTGTCCTAATCTAGACAGGGCGACTATGAGCAACAATAAAAACCAGTCGCGTTTAGTCACAAAGTTTATCATTAGTTCAAAGGAAAAGGATACAAAATATTGTGTCTACTTGTTTATTTAATTATTTATCTACTGAATTAATTGGTGCAATATTTTATCTCATTATTTTCTAATTTATTTAATCGTAGTTTAATAAATAATTATTACCTTTAGTGGATTGTTATCTTTTACACATGTGCATATCTGTAAGTGCAGCATACTTTCGTTATCTGGACTTCGGAGGACTTCTACCACTATAATTTTCTTGACTTGGGAGCTTTTGCTTGTACGGGGGATAAAATGGATAAACTTTTCCTTTGGCCGAGACGTAAATTGGTAAAATTAGTAAATGGCTTTTATTTCCAAGGGTTTTGGCTTGGTTGGAGGAAGCTGGCTTGACAAGTCTTAACATATCTTTTCATTTCTTGTGCTCCCTAGGGGGATAAATGGGATAATTTCGTTTGATTTGGCACTGCGGAAAAAGTGTTGTGTCGGTCGGGGTGTCGTAATGCCTGGCCCGGAGCTAGTTGGAGAGCTGTATCTTATATTCCGTGTGGGTATGTGTGTAGAGTTGTAGTACTCGGCTTGTCAGTCGTTATTCATTGCCAGGTTTTCCTTTATTCTTGTTTTTAATTTCTTTTTACGGCCTTGGCGGGCGTCTCTCGCAAGGAAGGAAGACCTGCAACCAACATCAGTCCCTGCACGTACTTGGAGCGTTATGTATTCAACCCAGAAAAAGGCAAAAAAATGAAACTTCAATTTTTTTAGGCCTGGGATGGCAAAGGGGGGTGACAGGGACCGTACGACAGAAGAAGGTATTGTTGGCGCAATGTATGTCAACTATTGGCGCGGATCATTTTGGTGCCCTTATTAAGGAGTGTCAAAAAGGTTAAAAAAATTTGATTTGATTCCGTTAGGGATGTTGTCGAGATTTCAAAGGTCATCGTGACCTCCATTGTGGGGGGAGGGGGTTCTATAAAAGGTTGTAGTAGGGCCTTTTTTGTCTTTTTTCGTTTCTAATAAAACCAAAAAGAGGCAGACTGTTTTATAGAAGGAAGGCAGGTGCAAAAGGTGGGCTCCGAATAAATAGGGACAGGCAAAACTTCTAAGCCCCACAAAAGTTTTTTCCTACCTATCCATCCATCCCCCCCGAAAAGCTTTTTGGTGGGTTTGCTGTGTGTATAGCGTGTTGGCCAGCATCCCAACTTGCACTTGGCTGGCGCTGCCAAACAACATGGTGGTAGAGGGGAACCCCCTTAGGCTAAGACCATCTATTCGCCTCCATCTTGAGTCTGGCTCGCTTTTGCCTCTTGCTCCGTTCTCCTCTTTATGCTCCCTTCTCTTCCTCCTTTTCCTCCTCTTCTTCTTCTGCGTTTTCTTATTAACTCTCTGGTTTCTTGAAGCTGGTAACTACAAGATGCCTTGCCTGGTTGGCTGTATATATACCTTTATGGCGAACCTTGCATTCACATTAGGAAAAGGTAAAGAAGAGGGGAATGTGCCCTCTGGCGGTATCCTATGAATGGCCACTTGGGATGGTTCATCAAGGCTCGATGGGGGGTTGTGCAAAACGTTGTCTGTATGTATATGTGTATATGTGTGTGTAACTTGCGCGTACGTGGAAGACGGGTAACGTAATCTTATATATAACATGCCCAGGAAGTCGTAAGCATTATATAGCGAACGTTTTTTTTTATTGTTTTTCTTCTCATCCTCTTTTTTTTTGGTGGGGTTCTCTCGTCCGCCTAAGAAAGAGACAAGGCTGGAAAATAGTTGGGGGACTCAAGAGGTAAAAGAGTTCGTGTGTCCATTCGCATAGGTACAACAATAAGTGAAGCAAGCTTGTTACATGACAGAGATGTTTGTCTAAGCGTACGGTAGAAAAAAGGTAGGACTCGAGAGGATGAGGTATTATAGTCCTCCTATTGTTGAGAAAGTTGTAAATCCCATCCGAGTTGACACACACACACACACACACTAGAGTCGTCGCACGACGTACTCAGGACCTTTGATTGTGGGTCTTTATCAGGTGTAAGTACCAACATGCCACGTCCGCAAGAGGGAAACATTCGTAAGGGAATAAAAACAACAAAGATTTTTTTTTTCTTACCTTGAGTATGCAGTGTCCCACGATCTGATCCTCTTGGACGGAGACGTTGTAGAAACTCGAGTCGAAAATGGGTTCATTATCGTTGACATCCCGGATAGTAATCAGCACAGTGGCTGTACCGGTCAGCGGAGGGTTTCCGGAGTCGACGGCTAGCACTGTAATTTGGGGCACTGGATCCGTTTCACAATCAATGTGTTTCCGCGTAGTAATTAAGCCTGTGCGGGAGTCGATCTGGAACCAATCGGAATGCGTTTCGGGAGAGTCCACGAGCGAGTAAACCACCATGGAATTGTTGCCTTCGTCCTTGTCTAGCGCAGAGAGTTGGAACACTGACGTACCCGGGTCGGCTACCTCGAGTACGTTGGCGTAATACGTCGTTTGGTCAAACTCGGGCGCGTTGTCGTTGGTATCCGTTACGCGCAGATCGAAGGAACGCGAAGCGTGTAAGGGAGGGTTGCCTTGATCGGTGGCCACTACGATTAAACTATAGTTGGGTTTCATCTCCCGGTCCAGGGGCAAGGAGACGATCATCAAATAGATGATGTTGTCTCGTGTGGTGAGGCCGAAGTGGCCCTCGCCGCCTTGAAGAGTTACGTTGACATGCGCATACTCTTCTTTTGAGTCGGGATCGTTTACCGAGATGCGGGCGACGAATTCGCCTGGCTGTGCATCCTCGGAGATTTTCGGAGTAGCGTCATCGCTGAGGAAGATAAGATTGATGGTGGGTTGATTGTCGTTGACGTCTGTGACACGGATGGACACGAAGGCTGTAGTTTCCAGCGGCTGAACGCCGTTATCGCTGGCCACGACTACCAGTTCGTGAATCTCTTTGGTCTCAAAGTCCAACGGGCGGTTCACCGAGATGACGCCGGTCTGAGAGTCGATGGTGAACATAGTGTCCCGGTCGCTCTGACGCCGGTTGATCGAGTACGTGACTTGTCCGTTTTCGCCCGCGTCAATGTCGGTGGCAAAAACTTGTAAGACACTGGTACTCAGCGTGGCGTTCTCGGGAATGCTGGCAAAGTAGCGACTCTGGTTGAAAATGGGCTGGTTGTCGTTGACGTCTTGGATGGTGATGTTAAGCGTCATGACGCCCCGCAAAGGCGGCGAGCCGCCGTCCAACGCTTCAATGACCAAGCTGTAAAAAGCTGTGGTCTCGCGATCCAGGAAGCCATTGATTTGCAAATCGAGGTACAAGACGCCATCCCGCTCCCGGTGCGACGATAATCGGAACGCGTTCCCGGTATTGCCCGAGATGATGTTGTACCGCTGGGTATTGAAGATGCCCAAGTCGGAGTCCCGGGCGGGCGGCAAGGTTCGCTTGACGTCACGAGGCGTGTTTTCGGGAAACTCGATGTGAACAAAGGGACTCGGGAAGGTGGGTGCATTATCATTCTCGTCTTTTACGTTAATGAGGACTCGGATGTTCTCCCCACTGAGTGGAATAGCCACCAGTGAGTAGGATGACCGCAGCTCCCGGTCGAGCACTACCCGGGTGCGGATTTCTCCCGAAGATTGCTCAATGTTGAGGTCGGAATCGACAGCACTACCCGGGACGGGCACGATGAGATAAGGGGGCGATGGAGGCCGTGGAGCCCCTGGGTTCCCTTCGCCGATGAGGCCGATACTAGTGCCTATCGGGACTCCCTCTGAAACCTGGAATTCACGAAGGTACTCGCATAGGCCCGGATGGGGTAACGTTAACAACAACACCATCAAACACGCCAATAATGCCATGCAATTCATGGGACGGCTCACGGAAAACGCTGTCCGAGTCCTATGCCGCACGACGCTAACACTTGGGGTGGCACATGGCAAAACAACACTTTCCTCCTGGTCACTATTACTACTACTGCCGGTAAGGGACGACGAGAACTCCTTCCGTCGTACATGTTGCGGCAACCAGTACCAAGCTGGCGGTGACACGTGTAAAAATCCACTGGTTTCCTCCTGGAGAGCTTCTGCTGCTGACTTGGCAGTATCTTGGGCCCTCACAGGATCATCGCGGAATCGCCTCATGCTGAGCGGCATGGCGACACCGATTCTGCTGTTACTGCTTCTTCCCGGAACATTCACTTAACCTACGTTTCAAGGAATAAATTATATTACTAATAAAACATAAATAAAAAGGGGTAATAAATGAAAAAGAGAAAGAGAGACGAAGAAGGGAAAGAGATTAGGCGGCCATTAATTTCAATTTACTTATTTGTCTCCACACTATAAATAACAACTCCATACTGTATACACACATATATAGGTCCCAAACATGGGAAGGGGCTAGAATGCGTGTATGATTAATGCATGGTTTGTTAAGGTACACGTGGAAAAATGCTACAGCTCAGAGGAACTTGCCGAACGCGGTATTTACAAGCTAGGAGATGAGGTTCTCTCGTTTCGAGTCAAGTTTTTTTTTTCTAAAATTAAAAAAGAAAAGGAGATGGACGAGGCGAAAGAGTTTGGTGGAGTAAAGAGTGCTAGTTGTTGGACAACCGTCCGGTCCGGTGTATATACTATACTCGCGGGCCGGGGCCTCAAGCTGTTGGCCGTTGCACCCAGATGCTGCGTGTCTATCCTGTCGTTACTGCGCATCTCATCTGCATGGAAGGAACGGAAAAAAAAAACTCGACTGCATTGCAATGCCCCTCCCCCCCCCTCCCGTTTGCTTGCTTAGGCTTGCAACTTCCATAACAGCAACAGGCGTAAATGTTAGAAAAGGGCCTTGGAAAACCACGACCAACATGATCAAGGTAAACGAAACAACAAACCCGACGAGTCAGCGCCTAAGATTAAGAGCCCGCCACGTTTTCTTTTCCTTCCTCTCGTCCCCTTTTTTATTTTTATTTTTACATAAGAGCAGAACAGACTGGTAATTAATGGACATGATTAGATAGTTTACCTTGATTGTCACAACGGCAGCAGCCAGTCCATTCTGACTGCCGCTCGTTTCGGGGCTTCCTTTGAATCTTGAGGAATTTGATCCCCTTTTAGGGGGGATGTTTGAAATTATAATGAAAATATTACACTTGGAATTGATTGGCACTTTTACACATTACTAGACTCATACGCGCGAAAGTTGAATTATTCCGGTGTGTATAAACGCTCACCACATGTACGAGAAGCGTGTTAATCCGATAATTTCCGCGTCGCTTTAATGTAGGAAAATTTCATTTCCTGGTAAGAAAATTAATTTCTAACCCTCGAGAGGCACACTTCAATCTTGTAATAGAATTGTTGGTCCTAGCACTAACTTCACTATGGGTACAAAAATAATCCGGCGATTCCACAGTAAAATATTCGTTTCGGGGACGAGGTGGTGGTACGGTACGGTATTGGATGTACAGAACCCAGTAGTTGTATATTTGAAGGGGGATAGGGGAGTGTATATACTTTTTAGTTAGAAACAAAAATGCGTAGGATAACCTTTGGCAACACACCTTACCACGACTCTTGCACCTGAAAGAATGAAGGATGTCTGCGGCGATGGTGGCCGGCTCTACCTTGGAACCCATTGGAACGGCATCGCGGGGCCGTGCTTGAAAAAGCTCAGGTTGCTCGTGGTGCTCCTGCTGCTGAGGCTACGAGAGACCGCGCGCCAGCCCGTGGTAACCCAAAGCAACAGCAGGGCTTACCTCCATCAAGGACAGGGCACCAGGTAGGTAGTAAGTTCGGAAGAAAGGTAAAGGGAAGACGCAGGTAAAAAAGTAAGGAGCGATGGGGAAATGAGAGAGAGAGGAAGAGGGAGAGAGAAAAGATAGAGAGGAGAGACGGAGGGGGACGATGGAACACGAAGAACCAAGACGTGGTTGCAATAGGTAAAGGTGGGTAATAAATGTTCACTCCTCCTCCCGCCCGAAAGTCTCGGAGGTCCCTTTCTATGCAAAAGGTGCGTGCATCCGAACTTCTTGGGGATGACCAGAGGGCACGAAGTCCAAGCTGGATTTTCTCGAGCTTGGCTGTTGGACTTGTTGTTGCCCACCTTTACCTTAACAGCTCCCTCCGAAAAGAAGTGCTTTTGCCCAGCTTTGCTTTACTTTTCCTGTTAGCCTGGCCTACGTCCACTTCAGCTCAACGGACTGGGGACTTGACTGTCTGGGTCTCACCATTTGGTTTCTTCAAGGGAAAGTTGAAGGCGGCCAGCGAACTTTTCGCATTTCCCATTCTTAAACTTCCGTAACGTTAAAGCACAATAGTGAGTACAGATAAAGTATGCCCCACAGTATGTAGGTATACTGTGTATACTGCGGTGTGTCCCGGTTAAAATTGATTGTCGTTTCGTCCTTATCGCCAGGGGATGCCAGTATTAAAGAGAGATGGATGAACCTGGTGGTCATTCGGGGCTGATACGGAAACCATGTTTGCTATCCCGTTCCATTAGCCAGTTATTTTTTGTAAAACTCGTAGAAATTTTATTAGCCGCTTTTAGACGAAACCTTCCTGGGAAGTAACCAAATCAAAGATAGCTAATGGCAACTCTCTCCTACAATTAATTGAAACAAGTTCCTCCCGAGGTATTGGGTATGCTGATTAGGAAAGCGAGGGGACTAAACTCATAGAGTAACTGGACAGGAAAGGAACTGCGCTACCATCTAACTTCACAGCCGAGCACCTTTAGGAGAGTTACCTTAAAAAAACCGCCCCAATGGATACCCTAGAGACTGCTTATCCAATTACTTTTTCTTGGATTTTATTGGCCAGGGGGTTTAAACTTATCTTACATTCTCTTCTTTTGTGTCCAAACCAAACCGATCTCCTAATTCTTGTTCGGATTAAGCCAAAAATTTTCTCATTGGCTTTCACGCATTTCACTGTAAGAACCATTTTGACTAAGTCTGGACATGCTTTCCGGTCCAAGAAGTAGTTGCTTATTAGTTATTGACTATCAAGGTATTTGAATCGTGTGGTTGCCGTTCAGTATTCATTATTGATCATAGTACTTCTGTTGATTATTCATTATTGTATCATGGGATCATTGGTAAGACAGACCGAAGTAATGTTACAAATCTTGGCTTGACTTTATGGGAAACGCCGGTAGCTTTGATTTTTGAGGAAATGGTACTTCTGTGTCACTTGGAAATGCTTAAACTCATCCTCAGGAAAGTACTATTTGATTCTTGGTATCTTTTATTCTTATTTAGGAGCGTCTGGTGGCGAAAGAACGCGTGCTGGAATGGGGTATGAAGCTATGAACTGAATGCAAGATTCAATTAAAGAGTATGAATGAAAATAATGTAATTTTTAAACCTATGTCACATATAACCTTGGCCCACCCAAGTTTTTGCTACTTTGACCTATCCTGGGACGATATCGCTATGACACCTAGTAATGACATATGCGCCATTAACTGCCAAAGGGGAATCCACCTCGTCCTGAGTCGCTTCTACCGTGGTTATAAACCATTTGCATTATTGCTGCGAACAAAAGCCGGATGGGCTACTAGAGAGAAAAGAAGCGAAGGCAAACTTGACAAATTCTTTCCTATAAGGAAAATACTCCGTTCACAGAAATAATAAGCGTCACCTGCAATGGGGCATAAGTACTTGCTCCTAATGTCAAGGTCTGTCATATATCGAATCCTGAAAGTAACATCGAACCCTGAAACACATCAAGTTAGCTCGCTAGCAAGTTGCTAGTTAGCTCGCAATTTTTAAGCCCTTAGGATGTTCGCAGTAAGACCCAAGCCTTTTCTTGTTACTGATCCAAAATTGCCCTGTGCATCGCCTTTCCCCCAAATTACACAAGTGAACGTGGAGAAACGGAAACCTTTGTGGCAAAGCTTTCGCTTTTTCACGCTAATTCTTAGTATTGGTGGAGGATTTCCTTTTTGGAATCTCAGGTCGAAGAGTCGCTCGAGCCTGGGCCAATTTGCGTTGATGGCTTGGTTTGCAGCAATTTTTGTTGGATATTGCCGGGCGACATGGAAAACGGTCGATGGTAAGCAAATTTATAAGTATTTTACATTTTTGTTTTAATCAGAATTTACTATTTAATTTTTGTTCCATTTCAGAGGTCTATCTAAACGCGTATAGAATCCGTTGGTCAGCGATTTCTTTGAACGTAAATGTAGTCGTGGCCCTTGCAGTGTCCCTTCGTACGATATATACCATGTTGTCAAACTGGTGGTACAGGCAATCTCTGGCTAAACTTTTCAGTTCCATCGACGAGTTACGAAACACGTTGAAAGTAGAGACGAGTTACACCCGGTGCTTGTGCAAACTTGCCATTTTCGTTGTGATGACTGGGGTTGGATTCGCTGGGATACGGGTTCCCCTCTACATGTCTCGGAATGACTTCTGGAAGATTTTCCCCGTGATTAGTACGTTGAGTATGATGGATGTTATCGGGGGTCGATCGCCGATCTTGATCTTCGTTGTTTTCGCCGAGTCTTTGGTAGATATAGCCAAAGAAATTCGCTTACGCTTTGATGGTTTGGTAAAGCATTCAGGACGTTGGGTTTACGAGCTCAAAGACGCTCAACAAGTAAGGGGTATATGTCAATGTTAACGTTACATAAGATATAGCTGGGTCTTAGAAGTATAGGATCTTGTTGAAAATCAGATAGACGAGTTGCGCATTCTTCATGGAAGACTATGTGAAGTTATAGCGGATTGCAGCTCGTGCTTTTCGACAGCATTTGCAGTAGGTTTACTGTCCGATATGATCTCCATCATTGCCGTTTTATACGTCGTTTTCTTGGACTTTCTTCCGCCCTGCACAAACAACCGACTATTCATATTTTGCATGGCAATTCCTCCGTGTGCTGTCTACTGTTTGTCCATTGCGTCGTTTATTATCCTTTTATGCGTGCAAGGTGAACGCCTCCATAAGAACGTAAGCCATTTCCTGTTCTTTTAAAATAATTAAGTAGGAAAGATAAAAGATCAATTCTGTTTTGAAAGGTTTCCGGAGTTACGGGAATTTTAAACCAAGTTCGATACCTGGAAGATACAGAACTGAAAGAAGCGGTAATCTTATCCAATGGCACATCTGTTCGTTCTATTTACTGACAATTTCTTTTATTAGGTATCGATTTTCGCCTCGCAGGTATTGACGTCAGATACAGCGGCAAATATTCACAGTTGCTTTAATATTCGCCTTACTTTACTACCCACTGTAGGTTATCCTTTTACTTGCTCTTTTTTCTTTTATTGCTTCAATTAATCGTTTCGTACGTGACTAGGTCGTTGGGACGATATTTACGTATTTCATAATAATCGTTCAGTTCCGACAGACTGATGGCATTCCACCATTTCGGCCAGGCGCCTAGGAAAAGGCGCTATTTGACGTCCAAAAGGCTTCTGTCACGCTTTTGCTGTAACTTGAAACTTAATTCGTTCCAGTATTGATTCCAGGTCTGTTGTTTTTACTTTACGTTCCTACTAATAGTTACTTCGTCAGTTCTTAGAAAAGATAAATCACTCTCTTTGAATCTTTTAATATACATGAATTCTAGTAGTGCGTGATTTATGTGTTTATTGCACTTCAAAATCACTTAGAATCAAAATAGAACAGAAATGTTGAAATTTTGTTTTGGGTTGTCGGGGTATATCAATTAACTAGTGCATGTGGGGAGCTTAATTGAAGTGAACAGAAGAGCGTAGGAGTGTAGGATGAACTTATTATTTTGTAAACATGTCACTTGACCAAACCCTGACCAAACCGAATGTTCTAGCAGGTCGAAAGAAAGTAGTGTTAAGTAGATTAAGTCGATTGGCTGAAAACGCAAAGAGATAATACGGTTGAAAGACATAAAAATGATTAGGATCTGTCCTAAGTAAGTGGTCTGTAAAAAGGTAATGAGGATTCCGGGGGGCCCAGGGCGCAAGGTCTTCTGATTTGTCAAGCAATGTGGAACATATATTCAAAAGTTGGATCCATAGATCTAGTTTAACCATGTCCGTAGCAACACCTAAGATTTTCCTTGCCAGCGATCCGAAAGTGCCGTATTGGCAATTATGTTCTGGGAGCGCGAATGCAAAGAAAGCTAACCCTTTATGGCAAAGCGAGCGTTTCTTCACGCTGTTTCTCAGTTTGGGCGGTGGATTTCCTCTTTGGAATGTTGGGTTGCAAAGGTGGCGATGGAACTTGGGGCAATTTGCTCTAAACATTTGGTCGATATTTATTTTAGCCATGTATGCCTGGGCTGCTCGTGACTCTATCGACGGTAAGATTCCAAACCTTTTGGAAAGAAATAGAAGTTCATTCGAATGTTTCATTTAGCCGTTTACCGGAACGCGTATAGAATTCATTGGTCAGCGATCAGCTTGAATGTAAACGTTTCGTTGAGCTACATTTTGGTTTTCCGTACAATTTTCACGATAGTACTGAGTTGGTGGCACCGGGCGGATCTGGATCGAATCTTTAGTACCTTAGACACGCTACGAAGCAAAGTGGAATCGAGTTCTATTGGACGTTTGGCAGTACTTTTGTTTTATATAATTTTGTCTGGGTTTGCAATCTGTGGGCCGAAGGTTACTATATACATGGAAGAAGAAGGTTTTTGGATAACTCTTCCCTTAATATGTGCTACAACTATGATGGATCTCATCGGTGGTCGATCGCCGATCCTACTTTTCGTTTTCTTAGCTGAAGCGTTTATAAACATAGCGCAATCCATTCGTTTACGCTTCGAAAGATTGGCAAAACACCCCAAACATTGAGTCTGGGGAAAACAAGACATTCAAGAAGTATTTATGTCATATTTTACTTTAATTTGCATCAGTTGCTGGATCAGCAAGTAGTACTGCACGATATAGGTAGAGGAACTGCGAATGCTTCACGGAAAATTATGCAGTATCATAGCAGATTGGAGCGCCTGCTATTCGACGGCACTAGCCGTAGGTTTGTTGGTCGATATGACCTGCCTTATTGCTATTTTATACACAACATTCATGGACTTTATTCCGGCTTGCAAATGTGACAACAGTCGCTTATTCTGCGAAGCTATCCCTATGGCTATTGTGTATTGCTTGACAATTGCGTCGTTTCTCATACTTCTATGTGTACAAGGCGAGCGCCTTTATAGAAGCGTAAAAAAATTTCTCGTTTTTCTTTACAAGCAATTAATGTTTCCGATTGACAGGTTTCCGATTGACAGGACAGGTTTGTATTTGTAAAATTACTCCATTTAGGTGTTAACGTTTGCTAGTCAGGTGGTAACGTCAAACTCAGCGGCAAGCATTCATCACTGTTTTGATATCCGTCTTTCATTTTTGCCCAAGGTAATAAGTATGCTACAATTTTTCTTTTCTTTGAAAGTGTTCCCTTACTTAACTGTTTGTATAGTTCATTGGCACGGCTTTTACATATCTGTTCATAATAATTCAATTCCGCCAGGCTGATAGCGATACAGTACGGCGTTAGAGGTCTATTGGGTATTGCCAATATTTCCAGTAACCTCCACGATTTCCATATATCTAAACGAAATATGTATTGGAAAGCAAATTCGGAATCCTAGTTGTGACCGACGAATTGTGAGTTTTCGTTTTAAATTATCTTGTAAATGTATCACTTTTAACTATCACCTATGTCGCAAACAATTTTTTTGCACAAATTTTCTTACAACATATTCTTGCCTATTTTTGCTGCACCTTTTCTTTTAGTTTGGGTAGTTATATGGTGTGGATGATAAATTGAGTATATGCTTCGACAAAAAAGCGCAAGGGTATACTAATTTAATGCGGAACCTGTAATTTTAATTCCGGCCCACCCATATTTTGACTTTATGGCCAGTTAGAACCATATCGCCGTGGCACTGAAAGTGAGATATATGCACCATTAGCTGCCAAAACTATGCCCGCCTCATTCGATCACCTCTATATAATAATGCTAGTAACAGTATAATAAAGTGAGACTAATAATAAGGTACAATAATAACATAACATGTTATTATTGTTATTATTTTGAGTGGAAAAATCATTTATATATTCACCAAGGAAATGTCAAATTAGCTGTTAAAGGGCGAAAAGTGTCAACTGTCTCAATCTAAAGAGTATTGTCAGCAAGGCGCAAGAGCGGTTTGCTTATCGCCTAAGAATTGATTAAAGTGCAACGATTAGCGGAAAGGTTTTTGCTTGTGATGGCCCAGTTGAATTGGAATTCTGGTGCTTTATAACGATGTCTGCACGAAGAGCGAAACCTTTTTACATCAACGATCCGAAATTCCCTGGGCCATTTAATCGTATCGCAAGCACGAACACCAAGAAAATGAAACCTCTATGGCAAAGCGTGCGTTTGTTCACCTTCTATCTCAATGTGGGCGGAGGATTTCCTCCGTGGAATGCAGTTGGAATGAAGAAGAGTCGATGGAACTTGGGGCAATTCATTTTGACCATTTGGCTAATCTTCGTTTTGACTATATGTAGGCTATTTGGTGTGCTAAGAATACCGTTGATGGTAAGAAAGAACCTTCTGCAGCTTAAGTTTTATTAATGGAACTTTGTGTGCTAGAGCGATCTGCTATTACTACCTTTATAAATTTTGTATGTTTTTCGTCCAGTTCTTTACCAGAATTCCTTTAGAATATCCTGAAGTCAACCGTCAGCTTTAGCATGAACGTGTCTTTGGTTTCCTTGGTTGGTCTTCGAACGGTTTTCGCTGCAGTTTCTAATTGGTGGCGTCGGGAATCCTTGGCTCGGATCTTTAAAGCTATAGAGGACTTGCAAGAAAAGCTGCAGCTAGAAATGCATTTTTTGGTGCGTTTATGCGGTCTTACGTTATTCATTATTCTTGCTGGAATTGGAGTGAGCGGTCTGCGAATCGTTATTTACCTGGGGGAAGTATGTTTCTTAAAAAACTATATGCCCTTGACTTTCTTGAGTTTCCTCACTTTCGTGGATGTCGTATGCGGCCGATCGACTATATTCTCCTCTTTGTCATTTTCTCCAAAGCGTTCACAATAGGCATTGCGCGAGCTATTCGTTTACGTTTTGAACGTTTAGTGATGCAGTCCCAGGGTTGGATTAAGGGGGAATCAAAATACTAAAGATGTAATACATACTTTTTCTTAATGGCTTTTATATAGTTTCATGATGCAAAAAAATTAGCTTAGAACGTTTATCTCATAGATAGATGAATTGCGAACTCTTCACGAACAACTGTGTAGACTCATAGCGGAATGTAGTTCTTGTTTCACCTCATCCTTGGCAGTCGGATAATTGGTGGATATGATTACCATTATTGCTATTTTCTACGGGGCTTTCATGGACATAATTCCGGCGTGCGAGTACTACCCCGACTTCTTTATACTGCGTAGTGCTACCCATTCTTGCTATCTACTGCTGCTTGGCTATTGCATCGTTCACCATTGTTCTATGTGTAGAAGGTGAACGACTCTACACAAATGTAACAAACCCTATTACTCAGATATTCTAAGAGTAAGATTTTCTTCTTGAAGGTTTCTCGAGTTACAAATATTCTAAACGTAATTCCCTCGGTGGAGAATGAATATATAGAAAAAGCGGCAATGTTTTAAAACTTGCGGTACAAAACTGTGCTAAAAAAATTCTTCCTAGGTCTCGGTATTTTCTGCTCAGGTGCAGTCATCAGAGACAACAGCGAATATACATCGCTGCTTTGATATTCGTCTTTCGTGTCTGCCTGTGGTAGTATACTCGTATTTGCTCGCTTGTTCTAAAAGCATGCCTGTGTACTGGGACATTTTTTATAGGTAATTGGAACTGTTGTTACATATTTGATCATCGTAATCCAATTCCGTCAGACGGACAGCAGTTCACCACGGTTGCAAAATGTAACGAATAGCGTGAATTCAACCAATTGACCATGTTCTGGATTATCACGAACGTGAAATACCGAATTTTTCAAATAAGTTGAAAATAATCGTTTCTAGATGACGCCACAGTTCGGACCGATGCGGTTGAAGGGTGGAGCTTGGAGCTCTAGTTTCTTTTGTGTTGACGTTTCGTGTAGCGTGGTCTCATGATCGTGATTACGCATTTAATAAATGCCTAATAAATAATAGATAAAGATAGTGACTTACGTAACAGGAACATAGTTTTCCAAATACATTGGTAATTGAATTCATTTATTTAATTTAGTAATTTGACTACAGCTGCAAAACCAAAAGCCTTTAGGACCCGCAAGCTTTAATTGAGCCGTTTAGCTTTAATTTTTAAAGGTAACTACAAAATCGCTTCAGGTTCAGTTCAGTTGTTTGCAATATATTTGTATTTGTTGGCGGTCGTTCCCTTACCCTGCGAAAGCCTTCAGCAGAGCTAGGTTTAGACATGCCATAGAAAAATTACATCTTGCTTCACCCAGTCACTTCGTTTGCCTTAAAACAAACACATGTGTCGTGTACTGGTTTTACAAAGATGCACAGTTGCTCGATAGATTTTACTCATATTGTTTAATCATTGATAGTTGAAAAAATAAACGTTACTGCAAAGGAATACAGTAACCTTATTTCTTTTTTATCTATCACGATGCCGTTTTTTGAGGTTTAACAGAGTAAATGTATGATTTTGATCTCGTTGACTACAGATTTTCCGGGGACCAGTGACCAGTCTTACACCTAAACCACACCCAAAATGGACCTATCGGCTTCACCAAAATCAGCTGGTATTTCATCGTTCTTGCGATACACTCATAATGCTAGGGGTTGTCAGAGCTGAGTAAGTTTACGTCGTATTTTGATCCGTACTCTTGATTCTAAAACGTGTTCTCTTGGGAAATAGGTCCCATGAAGATAACCTGAGGCTGAGCATTAAGCTACATAATTCACGCGATGTGGTGAAGCATTACACGCCTATAGGAATGCCCTATTTGTGCCTCGATTCAAGTCAAATAGGGGCTATAATCGGCTTCACTTCAGTTTGCTCATATCTGGAGCACAATCCCAGCTGAAAAGGTGAGACTAGTACGTGATAAAGTTAATGAAAAACGAATCATCTGTTGTTCTGTGTCTCAGTGTATGACATTACCACAGGCGAGCTAGTTTGACTAACGCAATTGTTTGCATCTTTGAACAACTGCCTGCAATCAAATTTGACTGCAGGGTAGGCAATACATTAGTGTTAGCCTCTAAATTAGTGAGCTATCTAATGACAGTAGGCATGAAACTAGTTAATTGGAGCATGTTTATTGGTTTATTCATACAAATGAATTAGTCAGATGTTAGAGGTAAACATGTGTGGGTTTAAAGAGACAGGCGACCAGGCTAGACCCTGTCACTCAATGCACACCCAAGACTCGGATATTCTACCATAAAGTGACATGCATTAACGAACTTAATTCCATTAGCTGTGAACACAAAATCCACCCAGAAGGAGACTACGTAGCTTTTAAGTCATTTGAACTCCTTAGGGTAAAGAATGAGGTCGGATGGCATAAACTAAATGAAAATGTTAAGCAACTCATTAGTTTGTTTCCCAAGCAATTGATCTTTTAAAACTTAGTAAGGATCCAGGGACCCATGGCGCAAGGTCTTCTTGCTGACTGCCAAGTAATATCGAACATTTGGAAAGTTTCATTCGCAGATCTAGTTTAACGATGTCTGTACGGACACCTAAGACTTTCTTTACTAGCTATCCAGAATCGCCGTATCGGCAGTTCTGTTCTGTGAACGCGAATGCAAAGAAAGTTAAGACTTTGTGGCAAAGCGTGCGTTTCTTTACTTTGTTTCTCAGTGTGGGCGGCGGATTTCCACTTTGGAATGTTGGATTGAAAAGACGTCGATGTAGCTGGGGCCAATTTACTCTGACTGTTTGGACATTATTAATTTTGTCCGTGTATGGCTGGGCTTCGTGGGACGTTATCGGTGGTAAAAAGTCGAAATCTTTTGAAAAGAAATAAAAGTTAGTTTCAACGTTTTATTTAGCCGTTTACCGGAGCGCGTATAAAATACGCTGGTCAGCCGTTAGCTTGAATGTGAACGTGGCTGTGGGCTGCGTTTTGGCTTTCCGTACACTTTTTACGACAATATTGAATTGGTGGCACCAGGCGGACCTGAATCGAATCTTTAATTCCTTAGATACGCTGCAAAGTAAAGTCGGAGTAGAATTGGGTTCCGTTTGGCGACTTGGTGGACTTTTGTTGTACGTAATTTTGGCTGGGGTTGCTCTCGGTGGGCCGCGGATTGTTTTATATGTGGTGGAAGACCGTTTTTACAGAGCTTTACCCATGATATGTACTCTTACAATGATGGACCTCATCGGTGGTCGATCACCAATCGTTTTGTTCGTTATCTTCGCTGAGACGTTTATAGGCATAACACAGTCCATTCGCTTACGCTTCGAAGCATTGGTAAAACACTCCGACCGTTGGGTCTGCGGGAAGCAAGATATTCAAAAAGTATTTACGTTATATTTCCTATAGTTTGCAGCAGTTGCTGGATCAAGCTATATTGTGTCATATAGGTGGAACAGTTGCGAACGCTTCATGGGAAATTATGCGGTATTATAGAAGATTGGAGTGCGTGCTATTCCACAGCATTAGTTATAGGTTTATTGGTTGATATGACCTGCGTCATTAGCATTTTGTACGCAACATTCATGGACTTGATTCCGGCTTGCAAAGATGCCGAGTTCTACTTATACTGCACAGCCATTCCAATGGCTACTACGTATTGCTTGGCTATTACATCATTTGTCATTCTTCTGTGCGCTCAAGGAGAGCGACTCTATAGAAATGTAAAAATTATTTGCATTCCTTCAGGAAAATCGAAATCTAATACTTTTCCTTCTGAAAGGTTTCCCGTGCTACTCATATTCTAAACTTTATTCCCTACCCTCACGACGAAGGTCTCAAACTAGCCGTAAAATTGCATCTATAAATTGTGATTTAAATCTTGCGTTGCATAGACTTTTTTTTAGGTATCAGCATTTTCTAGTCAAGTTTTAACGTCAGCTTCAGCTGCAAGCCTTCACCACTGCTTTGATATCCGCCTCTCATTGCTACCCACAGTACAATTTTCCATATTCTGCGTTTTGTTTAACTAGCATTTGCTTACTTTTTAGATTATTGGGACGGCTTTTACATACCTCATCATCATAATACAATTCCGACAGGCTGATACTAGCGCTATACGCGAGTAGGAATGTATTGCCCATAGCATATAGTTTCACAGAAGAACAACCTGTGAAAGAACAGAAGAACAGAAAGAACACAGAAGAAGTCCATAAAGTTTTGTGCAAATGTTCTGGCTCCGACTAGCGGAGCCGTGCCTAATAAGCCTGGTTTGATGAACCGGAATAAAGCCTGTTCAGTTCACTATGATTCGCGATAGGAACCCACATGGAACCAGGCGAATTAGTCTCACATTCGAAGAACTGGTCCGGACACAGAGCGGGTCGCTCCTGTTACTAAATATAGCCATTGTGGTTTGAGTTTTGTGTAGAAACTAGAAAGTCATTAATCTAGGCAAGAAAAAGTTTGACTGGGAATGATCCAGAAAATGAAGCGCCGTTCTCCTTCTGTGTAATTTGTTATGTGTTATTGCACATACAGGAATTCCACTAATGTTAGCCCTTTGCTATATTAAAAATCAAACTCACTAAAGTAAAAGCATCATTACCTTGAGAATGTATCATTGCCATGCAGGGCCGTACCCGGTACTGACTACCGTATGTTTATGCATTGATATAATCTAATTTTTCTCTAGCCAAACTTCTAATCCGAACGAAAATTTTCTAATCGAATTGCTAATCAGACGAAGCTAGCCGAAGACGGATAATGTCTGCGTTTTGCATTTATCAGCATAAGTGCCAATTCCCAGGATATGGCAATAAGATTCTGGGGGTAATAAAGTAGTACAATGAAACTAAAGACACGCTCTTACGAACTGCGTGAACTACAGTATCTATTTGTACCATGACCGTATCTAAACACTGTTATCTGTCTCAAGCCAACACATTGCCCATAATAGTACTCTCAACAGGCAGGGATAAAAGCCAGTGCGCCTTTAGTGAAGCTGGGTCGTATGACCCATTCGCTAAATAGGATTGACACATGTGTTGTCGATGCTGGGAACACATAATATCAAACCTTTAGTGTGCGTTCGTAGTTCGTCGACTTCACTTCTCTCAGTTTCTTCCATCTCATCTTCGCATTTAGGTTAGTACGTGCGGTTAGTGATTTCACTTGAATAGGTTATGGTGAAAAAGGTCTGATTGGGTAATTTTATTTGGGTAAAAAAACAATGCAATATTTTCTCAGAAGTTACTAAATTAGTAAGTACTGTAACCAATAAGATCTAAGAAAATTAAGGTAGTATAGCTTGTTACACTCAAGCTGTCACCAGGTGGGGGGCAGTGTTTTCTATCAAAGTACGGTACATTTTCGCAACTAGAAATCACTTTGACCTTTACACGGGTTAAGAACGCTAACTAAGTATGTGACGGTAGCACAGAGTTTGCCATCCAAGCATTCAATCATGCCGGGAATTTGAGGGCGAACTAATACTCCCCCTTAGGAAAAGGCAATCCCAGACACTATAGCACAGGGGTGTCCAACCGTTTTTTTCGATTCGCCAACGTGTTGTCGAATTTTTTGGAACAGACGATTCGCCAACATTTTTCGTCAATTCGCCAACGTTAGCGAATTGAAGATAGGGTTGGACACCCCTGCTATAGCAGGTCTCGGTATAGGGACCAAAAGGGTTTTCTTCCCACCGGGAAAAATTCGTACTGTATCATTATACTGCAAATTTGACAGCGTAACAAAAATACAAAACTATAGATGCAGCCCGAACGTTTCGTCAATCGCCTGTCGGCAAAACGACAACTTTCACCTTTAAGATATTTGTGTAAGTAAAGCAAATGACATCACACAGCAGAAACATGTTAATGAAGAAGTGAACTTTGGCTAGTTTCCTTGCCAGTATCGCAAAACGTAATTAAAGTGACCACGGGGATGCCAAATCCAAGCACATTTGTCTTCCAGGAAGCCGAATTGAAGTACCGTGATGGTACTAGCTGTTATCTCGATGAGAAACTCATGGCAAATGCCCAGCAGTACACGGAGGGTAAAGGGTAACCAAATAACGTATGTTTTACATAGGAGGCAGTAGAGTTAACTATCATTATTAGCCTTCCAGTGTTGGTAAACCAGCTGAAAGAGATTCAAAACAAGATTCATAAGCCGCTAAATGATAAGTGGGATCTCTGTGTCACGTTAGGAAGCCAAGACGCTTTATGCAAAGCCTTCGAGATGATTTTAGAAGTGGGTGACTACGTCATTGTTCAAGAACCAGTCTACCCAGGAATCCTTAGTGTTGTAAATATATTCGTAATCTTCTTCATAATCTGGAATAATATAGTTTGAAAACTAGGTTCAACCATACAGTCCAAGATACATCGCGGTGGAAAGCGACGAGCATGGAATGAAACCGAGCTCATTGCGTCACGAACTCCGAAAACGCTGGGCAACACCTGAAATAGCAAGGAGTGCCAAAACGGATTTCCCGAAAGTACAGACTCAAAGAGTTCTACACCGGCCATTTACGTCCACAATATTATATCTAATAATTATATATGAAAATCCGCGTATTAGGTGTTGTATTGTACGCCCACTGGAAGTAACCCAACTGGATTAAACTGGAGCTTTGAAAGGAAGTTAGAAGTGTACAAAATAGCTCAGGAATACGATTTCCTCATCTTTGAAGACGACCCTTACTATTTCTTGGACTACGGATCAGATGAATTGCCTCGCAGTTTCCTTTCTCTTGACACAGATGGCAGGGTAATCCGTTGCGATTCCTTTTCGAAGCTCATTAGCGCCGGAATGAGGGTAACTATAAAGATTGATATTAGAGGTTGTTTTCCTTTAATAATTCGAATTTGCTAAAAACAGGTCGGATTTTGCACGGGACACCTGCATTTTATTGATAGGATTGTCAAACATATGGATGTTTCCTCGAACTGTTCAAGTACTTGTCAAGTACGTAGCCTTTAGTTTCTAAGATTTCGAATTCAGTTTGGTGAGTTATATTTATAAATAGTTCAATGGTTCTCTATAGGTGCTAGTATCTGAAACGTTGACAAAATGGGGCTTCGAAGGTCTTTTAGAACATGCAAAGAAAGTTAAAATTTTTTATGTTAATCGACGAGATATTATTATTGCAGCAGCCACGAAACATTTGACGGGTAAAATAATTCTCTTTACTTATTTTTTTTCCCAAATGCCGTAATAGCTTTCCAATTGAGCTTTTAATAAGAAGCACAACAACAAGCTCTCCTTAAAAAGCTGTTGCTTATTACACAATAATTATTTTATTGTAAAGGTCTGGCGGAATGGCACTATCCACAAGGAGGCTTTTTTCTTTGGATTAAGGTGAAGGATTTGGAAGACACCTACGATATGATGATGAACAAGATGAATGCTCACAACGTTCTCCTCCTACCGGGAAGATGGTGTATGATTGACCAAAAGTCGAGTCCCTTTCTGCGAGCGTCATTTTCCATTATTACTTCCGACATAGCGGAACAAGTAATATGAAGCCGTGTTCATTCAAATTTTTACTTACATATACTCATTTGGATGTGTTTGTAGGCCTTTACTAACTTGGCTGCAATGATTCGCGAAGAACTACAAGAGCGTAAACTTCAGATTAATTAAATCTTACTGAATGTGTGTGGACATAAGAAACGCACAAAATCTGGAGTAGCGCAAGCTGAACTAGATACTGATCAGAAAGGGCTGAAAATTTGGAGATGTAACATTGGTAATTTGGGATAATTATAGTTACATCGCATTACACTTTAGTAATTTTACAGATTTGGAATTTTAGTTATCCATAAATTCTCCATTTAAAATATAAAAATTGAATTAAATTTCAGTTTAGAAATCTTTATTGGCGTATGAATTTAATTTTTACCATGTAAAATGTATCCCTATATATGGTATGAAGATCCGTCTAAGCGGAAATCAGTTGAGTTTGTTGAGTTTTTTCGGCTTTCTCAGTCGAATGACGTTATAAGGTAAGATAATTGAATGAAATAACTGCACGGAAAATTCTAGTCACTTAATTGGAACCTAGTACCATAAAGCGTATTTTAGGTTAAGTTAGATTAGGTTGGTATATAGGTTATAGCTTATTCAAATGGTTCCTGCACCCTGCGGGGTAAACCGCGGCAAAGCCTGGGAAGAAGAAATTTGTTAAATAATGAATGAAAGTTTTGTTTGATGCTTGATTTGCAACCTACATGTCAACGGGTCTTGACAAAAATCCTCAAATTTACTGACACCTTATCGAAAAAACTCGGTGCGAAAATTCCTGGAGATAAGTATCGCAGTACCTTAACAGTGTCCAACACCTTTACTAACACGTAGCACCACAGGAGTTAGTAAAAAGCACGTCATCCTCGGTGTTATAAGGTGATACTTTTCCTCACCATTTGAGTAATTCCAGTCCTTTACATATTATTTGAATTAAGGACGGTAGTGGTCATTTGCAAATGTATATTGTACGTGCGGGCTTTCAATACAAATACCTTCAACCAAGCACATGGCCTTTTAATTATTTTGAACGACCTTGACTTGTGAACTAGATAAGGATTTTTTATTACGTTTTAAAAATACATGGAAAAGAATATAATATAGTAATGCGAGCTTCTAGCGAATACAAGATATTGCTATGGCTATAGGCGAAGCGTCACATTTGTATGCATCGAACAAAAGACGGATAATGCCCACATAGTGTAGCGAACTGTACATCAGTTTTGTTTATGCGATGTAGTTATAGAAGTTTCAACAATTACTAAAAGTAAGCGTGTGACCGATTGCATAACACGCTTACTTGGGGAGCGTGAGGTCCTAGGTTTGGAACCCGGTCGACGCACTTTATTTCGTCATAAACACGAAATATTAAATGGCTTCCTTTCTCTGTACCTTATGACATCCCGGCAAGGTTCTTATTCCGATATTCGGAATTGTGATGCTTCGGCGATGGGAAAGTCTCTCAATTTTTCACGAGTTTTGAAGGAAATATAATTATAATAATACAAGTTTCTAGAGTACAAGGTATGATTGTAGCCGAACCATCATATTTTTATAAATCGAACAAAAGATGGATGTTACCCACGAGTACACCCATGGTACACGTACACCAGCTTTGTTCATATGTTGTAACTATAGAAGTTTCCACGCCTTCCTAATATGAGCGTATGACCAAGCGGATAACACGCACGACTGGGGACCAATAGATTCTCGGTTCGATTCCCGGTCGATGCACTTTATTTCGTCGAAAAAACGAAATATTAAACGGCTCCCTTTCTCTGTTCCTTATGCCTTCCCGGCAAGCTTCTATTCCTATATTCGAAATTGTGATGCTCGGCATTACGAGATCGAGTACTGGGGATAGGAAAGCAAGCAGGGAAGTTGGGAACAGGGGAAGGGGCGAGGCTTTCAATTTTTGACGATTTTTCAAGGGGACCCCCTTCATTTAAC